>VDFB02322324.1:167264-295428 GCA_007258455.2 Sequoia sempervirens | reverse complement strand
GATCTTCATTGTAATCTAGACTCCTTCCCAAAATTAACTAATTTATTTTCCATTCTAAAAACTTTTCTCTAAGAAACAAAGAATACGTTGCAGCTGGTCTTCTCATGGAAAGCATGGCAGAACTAACTTCTGCCACCTGATCAAGTCTTCTCTCAGTCGCATTCTTTTCTTTTTCTAAATTTTGTATCTGCTCTTTCAACACTTTGTTTTCTTCCTTCTATTTCAAAACTGCCAAAGAACGGTATCGAGGCTGAACTAGAGTAGGTTACACTGGAGGAGTGGGAGGAATATGAGGGATAACGGAAGGTAATGCAAGGTTGCGTGGAGGAGCAGTGGAAGTAGAGGCTTCTTGCGCATAGAACCGCATGGATTGTTGCTTTAATTCTTCTTCTTTCCGTTGCAACTCTTCTTTTAATCTTGAAATTTCCTGAACACTTACTAATGCTTGCACACTAGCTTGTTGCAGGAAATCCTTTGTTTTACTTAACTGTTCTGTAATCCTTGCGTCATTTTGTTCAACTTGGCTTTCCATTGCTTGATTTTTGCAGACTAATTGTTGCAATTCTTCTTCTTTTCTTCTTAATTTTTCTTCAAAGAATTGCACATTTCTTCTTTCTTGTTCTAATTCAGCCTCTAAACGGGACATTTTCATTGTTCTCAGTAATTCCCCAGTCTCTAATTCCTCTGTATTCAATGCTTCGTGGGGTCCTTCTTCAATTAAAGGCTCTTTCCCTTTCCTCTTCTTATGTTGTGGGGAAGGTATAGGGGATTTCATAGTCTCTTCTTGTTCAAATTCTTCAGAGGCCTCTTGCTCTTCGAATTATGCGCCAAACTCTTCAGCAAAGTCGTAGACTTCAAAAATAGAGTTGTCTTCAGGAGTCGGCATTGGGTTTTCAAGGGGACTTTGAGGTCTCTCAGGAGATTGTACAAGGGTACGGGTATCTTCATGTTCAGGGGATTTAACAGGGCTTCTGGAAACAGGGATTTGACTCATAGGTGCCTCTTCAGGAGTGGACACAACAGTTTCAGCATGACTAGGGTTTTCCTCATGTACTTCTTGTCTCTTCTTTTTTGACCTAGTACGGGTTACCCTAGATATCTCTGGCAATTTTCTTTTTCCCCTTTTCTTGGAAGATTCTCCTTCCTCCATTTTTGTCTTTTGGTTTGAGGGTCCCCTTGTGGGTCTCCCTTTTTGCTTTCCTATAGGCGCAGACAAAAATTCTAACCAGCCCTGCTTCCAAGTTTCTTTTTTTAAGAAATGGTATTTAATTATCAAATGTATCAACCCCTGGTATTTCATAGAAGATTCCCCCCTAGCTTTCACTCTCAAAATCATGGAAGAAATTCGTTGAAATAAGAACGCTGGCAAATTTATCCTAGCTGAAGGTTTTGTCTAACCATACCTTAAATGTATTAAAAGCCGCATTCTTGGACCCAGTATCGTACCATATTGCCCATCGCAGGTGAAGAACTTCATAAGCCAAGTCGCAGCAGTCCTCCATGGCTCGTCCAAACTGTTACAAGCTATGCCACGCTAGTCTCCTTTGTGCATTTGTATCTCTGGCCTTCTTTTCGGCTCCTGGTGAAATGCAGCCACCAATTTCTCAAACTTAACTCAGCCTTTGTTAACCGGTTTTCCTTCATTTGGAATCCCAGAAATTTCACTTATAATTTCTGGTGTGACTTCAATTATTTCTCCCCTACCCTAGTGACATTCACATTGAAGTTTGTCACAAATTCCCAAACCATTTTTGGCTAGAAGCCTTCATACTACATCACAAAATTTAGCCACCCAGCTTCTTCTAACAATCTTCTTGTCTCTGAATCAAAATTGAAGTTCTCTGGTTCAAAATTTCTCTTATTCCCCATCTTTCTCTATCAAAAACGGCGGACTTCAACTGACAGTCCAAATTACTTACCAAAAATGTGTAATGATTTGTTTCTTGATTTGGGAGCAGCCAATTTTGAAAATGACATAACATGCCATTAATCTCCTGCATTTATTTCCTTTACTGCTCGAGACGATTCGCATGCCATAACTTGAAACTTGCAATTCAATTCGCAAGGTTGGCGGCATTCATCACACAGTTCGTCATGTACTTGGGAGGATTTTTGAAAAGACAACCGAATCACGAAGAGATCGGTTGTCCTCGAATGACATCATTCATGTCACATCATTCCTTATTCTGACAATCCGCCGCTTTTTGAAATGATTAAAAGTGGATTTATTACTATCATTAATTAACATTATGGCAGAGATGTCTAGATTCATAAATACTTACCTATTTTAAATTAATCTAACTACTTTAGAAAATAAATTTGAAACAATATTCACATTAAATGCGCACCTTAATTTATTTTGAGCCTTTGAGTTCTTCAGGAGCCTTCAGGAGTTCATTAGGAGTCTTCAGGAGCTTTTAAGGAGCTATCAAGCAAAAACAGAGTCTTCAGAGTCTTCAGTCTTCAAGATCTTCAGGAGCCTTTAGGAGCTTTTGAGGGGCTCTTCAGGAGCCTTCAGGAGCTTTCAGAAGTTAACTTAGATAGACGGCCATTTCTGGTTTTCAGTCATCATTTTTTTTTTTTTAACCGAAAGTAAACCGCCATTTGTTGGTTTTCAATTTACTTCCATTTTTCTCAAGGTAAACCGCCATTTGCTGGTTTTCAATTTACCTTGTTTATTTGTGCCTTCTTCAAAGGTTCAAAGATCTTCTCTCATGGAAGAGATATCTTCCATATCTTCCATGAGAAAATGTTCAATTATGTGTTGCACTTCATCCAGAAATTCCTCCTTTGTTGCTGGCTTATGGTAAGTTTTCAGTCGATGACCATTGACTAACATAACTCTTTTCTCTCCATCAATTGGAACTAACTGGACAACTCCAATCTCGAACACTTGTTGTATCTCATAGGGTCCTAACCATCTGGTATGGAACTTTCCTTTAAACTCTTCAAATCTGGAATCAAATAACAGCGCCCAATCTCCCTCTCTGAACTGTCTAGACACAATATGTTTGTCGTGTCATTCCTTCCTTTGCTTTTGAATCACTTCTATATGCTGAAGTGCCTCCATTCTCACTTCATCAAGTCTATTAAGCTACAAAATCCTGTTTTTCTTTGCTTCTGGCAAGTGAATCCCAACTTCTACTGATGTCTTCAATGTTTTCAACTCAAATTCAATTGGCATGACTGGTTTCTTTCCATACACAAGTTCATATGGGGAGAAGCACCCAGTCGTTGTTTTCCACGTGGTGTTATAGGCCCAGACTACTTCGTCTAGCCTATCTACCCAATCTGTTTTCCTCAAAGAAACTGTTTTTGTCAGAATATTCTCTAATTCTCTATTTGTGACCTCTACTTGTCCATTCGCCTGTGGGTGATAAGGCGAAGATTTTCTGTGAGTTATTTGGTACCTCTGTAAAAATGCTTCCATCATTGCTGACACAAATTGCAGTCACTAATTTGAAACAATCTCTCTCTAGGTGCACCAAACCTTTGGAGAATTTGTTTGTACAGAAAGTTTGCAACTTTATCTTCTTTTGCTGCTGGTAGTGGCTTCACCTCAACACATTTCGTTGCATAATCGGTACAAACAAGGATATATCGCTGCCCTCTTGAAGGTGGATCTATCAGTCCCACAAAATCGATGCCCCACTTTTCAAATGGTTCAAGAGCTATTTGTGGCTGTAGCGGCATCTCCATGGTTGTTGTAGGCCTCCCCATTCTTTGGCACTCATCACAGTGTTTGACAAAGAATGTTGCATCCTTTGTCATTGTTGGCCAAAAGTAGCCAGCCCCCAAGATTTTGTGAACTGTTCTTACAACTGAAAAGTGTCCCCCTTCAGGTTCGTGATGGCAGGCATGCACTACATCATAAACTTCCAATTGTGTTACACATCTGCGTAAAACATGGTCAGGACATAATTTAAATACAAGACCATTAATCCATTGAAATCTGGAACTTTCATAGATTAACCTCTTTTTTTGCTTATGACTGAATTGACTTGGACATTTTTTTGTAACAAGGTAATTTGCCAAATCAGCAAACCATGGTGGATGAATTGATATAGCAAATAAGTGTTCATCTGGAAATGCATCATCCACTGGCTCTTGGTTATCCTATAAAACAATTCTGGAAAGAAAGTCAGCAACAACATTGTCCTTTCCAGGCTTATCAACGATAGTTACATCAAATTCTTGCAATAAGAGTAACCATTTGATAATGCGTCCACCTACCACTGCTTTATTCATTAGATATCTGATTGCAGCATGGTTTGTATGTACGTAGATTTTATAAATTGTAATATAATGTCTGAATTTATTTATTGCATATACTACAGCTAAAAATTCCTTTTTTGTTGTTGTGTAGTTTCTTTCAGCAAGATTTAAGTTTTTGCTAACATAGTAAATTGCATGCATGGCATCATTTTCATCTTGTTGTCCTAATACTGCACCAATGGCAAAATTAGATGCATCTGCATGTATGTGAAAAGGCTCTCCCCAAACTGGTCCTTTGATAATGGGTGAAGTTGTTAGGGCTATATTGATTGTTTCAAAGGATTGCTGACAATCCTCTATCCATACAAATTCTTCTTCTTTCTTGAGCAGGGTAAATAGTGGTGATGCAATTTTACTAAATCCTTCTATAAATCTTCTGTAATACCCTAAATGCCCAAGAAAACTTTGTACTCCAGTTTGGTTCTTAGGGATTTCAATGTTGTGTATGATCTCAACTTTCTTGGGATCAACCTGTATCCCCTCTTTTGAGATGTGATGTCCCAGAACAATTCCCTCTGTCATCATAATGGAACTTTTTTCATGATTGAGTGATAACCTATGATCTTTGCAGCGTTGTAAAACCTTTTCTAGGTTTTGTAATGCTTCATCAAATGTTTTAGCATGGACTGTAAAGTCATCCATATAGATTTCTACACATGAAGTGGTGAAATCTGCAAATATTGCAAGTACTGCTCTTTGAAATGTCGCAGGTGCATTACATAGTCCAAATGGTAAGACTGTATATGCATACGTACCCCAAGGACAGATAAAGGTAGTTTTGTCTTGATCTTCAGGGGCTACTTGGATTTGGTTATATCCACTAAAGCCATCAAGAAATGAGAAGTAGTTGCTTCCTGCTAGGTTGTCTAGTACTTGGTCGATAAATGGCAATGAGAAATGGTCTTTTTTCGTGGCCTTATTCAATTCTCTATAGTCTATGCAGACTCGCCATTTACCATTTTTTTTTGGAACTATAACCAGTGGAGAGACCCACTAACTATCAGATATTGGGTATATGAATCCTACATTAAGCAGCTTCCCAATTTCCTTTTTAACAATGTCACGAAGAATAGGATTCATTCGCCTTTGTCCTTGTCTTATTGGTCTGACATCTTCTGTGTAGATGTGATGACTACAGATTGAAGGATGGATACCTCTTATATCAATATATTCCCAAGCAAACGCTCCGGTGTGTTTTTCTAAAATTTCTTTCAATTTTTCCTCTTGCGTTGGGGATAAGGTTGAATTGATATTAAGGGGTTTATCTCCTACTACTGTAATCTCCTTTGTGTCTGTTTTAGAATTTATTGATTTCTCAACAAGAGTATTCAAAGGACAACAATGTTGTTCATGTAATGTTGTTTGACAATTATCTTGCTCATTTTCTGAAATTATCTCTTGTTCTTCACATTCTTGGATATGTTCGCTTATGGTTACCATTGCTAATTCCACAATACCATCACCTTTTGATTCTAAATCCTCATCCACCCAAAGTTGAGTGTTTGTTTGAATTGATGGTTGTGCAAGTGGATAAAGTGACAATTCTTTTTTTTTTTTGTCCATTGGTGATTATCATGCTTCCTGATCTACAGTCAATTAAGGCTACAGCAGTAGCCAACCATGGTCTGCCTAATATGATTGGGTATCCAGAATCTTTCCTTCTGGCTTTCATAACCAAAAAGTCGACTGGGTAATCCCATGTATCAATTGTGACCATAATTTCTTCTATAATACCTTTTGGTTTTGTAGTTGATTGATCAGCCAACTGTAAAACAGTTCTTGTTGGCTGAATTGTTGTCATTCCTAGCTTTTCAACTTGGTATTTCAATTCCATTAATACTCAGTGTTATGACAGGACTACCAAGATCATTATATTTCTGTGGAAGCAGTCTTCCTAATAACACATTAGTAAGTTTAGTCCCTACTTGAATTGTTGAAGGAATTTTATTTTTCCTTCCTGGCGTTTTCATGCAAAGGGATTTTACTAACTAATTGATCTCGGGTATATCTTTGATTGCCTATAAGAGACGTATCTCAATGTTAATCTTTTTCAACTCTCTAAGAAGTTGTGAATCGATTACATTCATGTAGTTAGGGGAAGAGGTTTGAGGATTAGTTTTCCCTTCGTGCAATCTCTCGGGATAGGGAGCTTGTTCGACAATTTGTTTCCCTTCCAACATTTGTTCTTTGTTTTCTTCCTCTCTTTCTAGAATTTTCTTAGTTGGTGCAATTTGCACATTTCGACTTCGCAACTGTATGTCATTAACATCTACTACATTTACATTAGGGTTGTTTGTATCAGTTCGTGCGTTTTTTGGATTGGGAACCGGTTGAGCTGGCATTTGAGGTTGATTCACTTGATCATTGGAAGCATTAGGGGCATTAAGGGCCGGAGGTGTTTGTCCCCAGGGTCATTTTTGTCCCTGATTTTGCCATGGCTGGAATTGATTTTGATTTTGTTGCCATGAGGATTGATTTGCTTGCCATTGTGGTTGTCGGTTAGCTTGCCACTGGGATTGGCTTCATTGGGGATTCATCCACTCTGGGTGTCCCCAATATGTAGGTGGGGGTTGTGGCTGATATTAGGGGGTCCATTGATTTTGGTTCTGCCATGGGTTTTGATTCCAGTTTGACTATGAACCATATTGTCTTTGATTTGTGTTATACCCTTGGTTCTGAGGTCTTTGGCCAACATAATTGAGCTCTTCTTCAACCACTGGTGGTTTCTTGATATTACTTTTTATTCCTGCTAAAAGATTGCAGGAACTGGCCAGGTGTGTTTTTTCACAAATCTCACAGATTTCAACCTAATTTAATGGGCATTCCCTCAAAAGGTGTTTTCCCCTACATTTGGAACAATAAATTGACAAGGGTTCAGTGGTTCTCTTTTCTCTTTGCATGTTAAGATGTAGTAGCAGATCAATCTTCATGTTCACCAATTCTTCCATTACTTCTAATACATCAATGGTGTGAGCCTTGTTCCTTCTGGAGTTTTAAGACCCCACTCTAGTTCTAGAGTAGTTTCTACAGATCTCCACAATGTCGTCCAAGGAAAGCTTGTTAATGTCTCCCTTTTCCATCAGGTTCAAGGACTCTCTAGACTCATCTTCAATCCCTCTCAAGAAAATTGTTTTACTGATTTCATCATCCAACCCATTTGTGCACCGTTGATGCACAAATTGAAATCTATCAGCATAGTCTTCTAGACTTTCGTCTTCTAGTTGCCTTATGCGAAACAGTTCCTCCTTTCTATCTCTCACTCGACAGTAATCCTGGTATTTGTCCAAGAATTCAGTCTCCATCTGCTCCCAAGTCCTAATCATTCCTAATCCTAAACCCATAAACCATCTTAAAGTTGATTCTTTCAAAGTAGAAGGAAACAAATTCAACTTCTGATTATCAGTTGAATAATCATAGGTTTGGCATAAGATTTTGAATTCAAACAGCAATTGATCAGGGTCTTCTGCAGTCTTTCCCCTAAATGTTGGAAGAACTAAGGGCGAAATGTCTTTCATAGGAGGCTCATCAAGCTGTCTTTCAAGATTGATAGGATTTCAAAAGGTCCTATTTGCTAGGGGACGTTGGTCACCCATTTCTTCTCCTGGAAATGGATTTTTGTTCTCCTCTTGATTTTCAATGGGGTTTTCCTGATTAATTTCTTGATTTTCAATCTGGTATTGTTGGATATCCTCTTGATCAAAATCAAGATTTCCCCTAATGTCAACGTTTCGTGGAAGAAACCTTCCTAGTTGGTCTCTGTTTCATCTCATCCACAATTTCAGATCTCTCTTCCCTATCAACACAAAGGCTTCACACTAAATAGCCAAATCGTTTAAGTATCCCCGGCAACAGTGCCAAAAATGATGGGCAAAGTCATTGATGTCACAACTTGCATCATTTAATTAATTCTTTTATCGAACCAGGTGTGTCTCAGAGCAACATGCGATAAGGATAGTTGGCACGGATTCTTTTGGGGGGGTTTGCACTGTAAAAAGCGACTTCAGGTATCGTTTTGCCTACTTCAGGAGCTCTCAGGAGCTCTCGGGAGCTCTTCGTGAGCTTTCAGGAGCTAAACTGTAGCGACTAATTCCTAAGATTTAAATCTATTTTAGCTTCTAATTTAAAGTCCTGTTGACTTAATTCTGACTTAATTGACTTCGATTTAGACCAATTCATGGAGACAATTAATGATTACTTTAATTCTTAATCTACAACACGGAATTCAAATTAATTCTATTTTGCTTCAAAAGAAATCCATAACTTAATTGCTGGAAAGTAAATGCTAATTTAAGAGCAAGAATGAATTGCAGGAAAATGACGATTATTCTAAAAAGCATAAGGGCTAATCTCCATTAACAAATTCTGAACAGACTTCAACTCCATCTTTCCATAAATTCCTAACATTGCTTTAATGAAACTCAACAAACAAACATCAAGTTTAACCGATTCGAACAACATCTAAATCTAATTTATCTAAGAAACCTGATAACGAATCTAATGGTTCAATTCAACATTTCTAATAAATAAATCTAACCATTCTAACAATTCGATCTTAACCATAAAAAACTGAAACTTCGAAACGTAATTGTAAACAAAAGTAATTATCCAATTTTAACATTTATCAAGGTAGAAGATGATTTCAACGATTGAACAATTCAAAATGAGTTTCTACTACAGATTTAATATTAATGAATTAGAAAATAACAGCACTTAACAAAAATACCATAAGATCGTTCCAAAGGTTGAGCGGGCCCTGCTATTCCTCAGGTAAGATCCTTTAACACAGTGAATTGATTAACTTCTTGCTTCCCTTCTCATTGATCAAAAGTAGAACGCAAAACAAAGTATTGCTTGTGATTACAGAAATTCTGATTGCAAATTATCTAACTCCTAACTAAGACCGAAATATGGATATTTAAATATCCTTATTAGCTTCTAACATGGCGTTAACTGCCAAAACTTAAGGCGACCAACTACAGATTACAAAATGAAACTAAAAATAGAACTGAAGTGGACTAAGGAGGACTATGCCAAAACTATGCCAGATTGGTGTTGGAAGTAAAAGTTCCTCAACCGACTATAAAGAAGTCAATTCAGACTTTGAGTGACTCATCATCCAACAGGGCTTATCTATGGCATAGTCATTCCTCATGATTAAACAGAGAGTTTAACCATCTCATCAACCTTTAAGATACCCTGTTTAAAACCCTTAAGAAAAGGACAACAATCGTGGTAATAAAGATCAATGCAGCATAATTATCTTATCCAAAGTCATCATAAAGCAACGCATTTAACATAAGCTATTACTTCCAAAATATTCGCTAATTTAGTTAAACATAAAGTAAAATAAGCAAATATGTTAATCTATTGTCTATCGCCAGTCATGTCAATTAACAATAACAACAAGTCTTTTTAAACATAAAAAGCCTTAAATGAAAGTATTTTATATCTCCCATCACCAAGTTCCTTTATGTCCAAAATATCCTAGTCCTCATCAGACATTGTTGAGGGTTTCTTGGTTTTCCCTTCCAATGGCTGCCATAAATCCTTCTAATAGAGGTAGTCCTCCATCTACATCTTCCATAACTGATAGTTCTACCCATTGAACTTCTCAACCTTCAACTTACCCTCGTCTGCCATTACTCCCACTCAACCATGAGACTTTCCTGCAAAGGATAACTGAACACAACCTTGCTCTGATACCACTTGTTAGGGTTAGAAGACAGATATCTAACAATTAAATGTAGATTTGATCAATAAAACAAAAAAATAAAACACACAGAAAATTAGAGCAGAAACAAGACACAGAGAATTTAACGTGGTTCACCCAATCTGGGCCACATCCACAAAACCGCAGCCATCCAATGATTTTATTATCTAGTGCAAAACATATTACAATCTCAAGAATAATGCCCTACTGCAACCCCCATCCCAACAGTATAGCATGATCAGTCGCCACATACCAACAATTGAAAGATGATTTTTCCAAACACTTAATATGACATATAAGTAAACCATAAACTGAGTTTGTGTAATGTCCCCTCCTAGTCTCTGACCAGTGGACATCACCTTTAGCCTATTCCAAAGTCCCTGTAGGCTAAGTGGTTCTGGTAAGGGGACTCAATTCCAGTTCTTGGGTGTTGGGTTTGCAGTATTCAAGGAGACTTTCTATTTTTAGCAAGGCTAGTATGGTGCTCACTGTCTACAGTGAGTCTTTGAGCTTAGCAGCTATTTCTCTAGTTTGAGCTTTTGGTGGTTACTTGCTATTTTTAGTACTTCCTAAAAATAGTAAGTCTATTTTGGGTAAGCTAGACCAGGTCAGGCTATTCTCAGCAGCACATTGTCAATTGGTATCATGTCGCTAAGGTTAAAACATTTTAATATTTGATTTCGCCTTCGAAAAATCGATTATTTTTAAGTAACTTTATATTTTAATGTTGAGGGTCAAAAGGGGACATATTAGTACCATGGGCGCCTAATGCAATGACTTAAAGTCATTTTAAAAGGCATCAAAAGCAATCCTGAAGGTTGGATAAGAGGGTTGACCTTGTTGCCTAAGGTTGAGTTGAAAATCAAATTAAAATCAAAAGCAAATGTAAAAGTGGCGTTGATTTTTAGGGTTGAAGTTTGGTCGCCCTAATTTGGAGGTGAAGCTTTTAAAAGTTCTTTTTGTAACCTCATTTGCTCATGGTTGATTTGGCTGCTTACACAGATTTTGCTGGTTTTTTAACAGAATGTCTGAGAAACTGAGTTGAGGATGAAAACCCTCGATATCTAAGGCTAGTTTCGGCAGTGCAAGACCTGCCCTAGTTGGTAGAAGGGTGGCGTCAATCAAGAACCAAATTTGGACTTCAATTTGCAGATACAAGCTTTGAAAATGAAGATTTTTCAATTCTTTCGAGGAGTTTCCTATTTGGTTTTGGTGTGGGTTTGCTTAGTTTCAATTTGGCGTGGTTTTCTTGAGGTTTTGGTGTGTTTCTAATCAATTTATGGGCACTATCTTTTCTGGATCTGAACTCACATATTTGCTCATATCTTTGAGATAGACTATGCTTTCAAAATGGGTATTGGCTCCTTAGATGGCTCTTCTCAAGGCAATTATTTCAAGTATAAGATTGCAATTTTTGAGTGAGTTTGGGAATTACTAGAGCAGATCGAACTTCTGCTGGGGACACCTTTGTTGGTGATAAAACTTCATGTTATGACCTGCATATGTATTGTTTTTTGTTGTTGAACACTGAGGTTTGAATATTGTGGTCTGGGCGTTGGAGAGCAAGGAGATTGTTTACCAAATGCTTGGGTGTTGTTCGATGCCTATAAAGAGCCTCATTGCTGCTGTTTTGGACGTTCTTTCCAGGTCTGAAAGTTCCTTTCTGAGTCTGTTTTCAATTGATTGTGAAGTCTGAAAAACATTTTGTAATCTCAGAAATTTCTGATATAAAAAACAGTCTTATGTTGAAAAATTGTTCATTGCAAGTAGTTGTTCATTGTTATTTTCTGCTCTTATGTTATCAATACATTATCATGTTGAAACATTGAATGGAACACTAAAATCTCAAGCAATCAAACTCAAACACAATCACTATCAGCAATCAGAAAAAAGAAAAAAAATGTTGGGGTCTTATATTACAGTGGTATCAGAGTGCATAAGGTCCTGCCATCCAGTGGGTGTGATTTTCTATGAGCCTGAGTGATAGGGAAAGAAGATACTTAGAAATAAGTGGGAAAAGAGAAGAGGGCTATTGGGAGCATTGGCCATCATCGGAGGAAGGGCAGCAATCAGAACAATCATCTAGTTGGTCATCTAGCATTGGAAACATGGGAGATAGGGGTGATGAAGGTGACAGAAACGAAAGGAATGAGGGACCTCCAGACAGATTGAAGCTCTTACTTGATGCTTTGGTTAGAGGAAAAAGTAGGGCAACCCAACAAGCACAAGTAACTAATGATCGGATAGCAAAATTAATACAGAGAATGGACCAAATGGCACAAGGAAATAGAGTAGGACAACGAGGAGCGGGTAATCAGGGAGCTTTCGCAAGGACCCTTATGCCCAATTTTCCACCTAGGATAGAAGCACCGATTAATCCTGAGCTCACTTTGTTGGAACAACAAGATCAGTTTAGGCAAGATTGGCTTGATGCAAGGCCTGGTTTTCAGCAGCATATATCTCTTAGAGACTACATTGATTTGAGAATGAGACATTTGAACAAAAGGGGGAATAGGGACCAGCACAATGACCTATTGAGGAAAGTGGGAAAGCTTACACTACCATACTTTGATGGTTCCGGAAAAATGGCAGCGAGAGCATGGATACAGAAACTTGACACTTACTTCACTCTAAACCCTATGCCTGAGTTGGAGTCAATCCAGTATGCTTCTATACACCTTGATGGTGTTGCTCATGAATGGTGGTATAATGGTATGTTGACTTTGGGGCACACACAAATAACTTCATACAGGGAGTTCACTGAAAGACTGATTGAAAGATTTGACAAGGACCCTGAACTGCACTTTAAGGAATTAGCTCAACTAAAACAATGGGGTACAGTGGATTCATACATTGCAGATTTCCAGAAGTGATCCGTGCTTACTGATATTTCTGAGAGAAGACTAATAGTGTTGTTCATAGATGGACTTTTTGATCCTCTAAGGAGTTGGATCAAAGCTTTTAACCCTCCTACCCTTCAAGAAGCTATCAAAAAGGCTAGAGACATGGAGACATCAGCCTTCAAGAGTAAATTTCAGTCAAATGGTACGCTACAAAAGAAGGATAAAGACAAGAAAATCATCACAAAAGAACATGAGCAGCCCAATAAACAATACACCAAAATAGATAGTGAGACCCGTAATGAGCTAACAAGAAAGGGTTTGTGCTTTAAATGCAAAGAGCCATACACACAAGGCCATAAATGCTCAACCAAGGCAAAAGCATTGCTTATTGAGTACCAGTTTGATGAGGAAGTTGCATCAAAAAAATCAGATCAGCAAGCTGATACAGAAGGAAGTGACAATGAAAAGGCTTCAGAAGAAGGTCAGAAGGTGGAGGAAGGTGAGAAGGTGGAGGCCAATAGTGGGATGTTAGCACAGCTCCATAGTTTCCAAAAAAATGAGTCTATTCAGAATCGATCACTAAAGAAACAGCAGATCTACTTCCTATTCCGGGTCATTGGCATTGACTAACACGCTTAGGCAATGGCTCACTGGCAGCAAACCCCACCCGCCATTATAGTTGCCTGCCTTCGGCTGCCGAAGGCATGCCTTGGGTGGGAGGATTAGAAGTTGTCCACGAGGTCACTGTCGGTCAGGGTCTCTACCTCCGACCATGGGAAGCAATGCCGGATCCAACCGACTTGCGACGATCTATGCTAGCCACCCCGTCCATCACACTCTAGTAGACTGCAGTTCACCTTCGATCGAATGGGGTCAAGCCGGGGAGACATAATCCATCAATTGCCAGCGTATGATAGGGGCAGCGTATGATAGCATTAGAGGAGTGATATAGGGGCAGCGTATGATAGCATTGATTGAGCATTAGAGGAGTGATATAGGGGCAGCGTATGATAGCATTGATTGATACAAAGGCTACCCATAACTTCATTGATGAGGGCTTAGTGGCACGTAGAGGACTTCAGACACGGTAGGTGGGTGGTTTTAGAGTTATGGTCACCGATGGATTTATTATCCAATGTACCAGGATGGTTCCTAAGTTGAGTGTTCAGTCGGGAAATCATGAGATTAAGGAGGATTTTTATGTGGTGGGCATAAGTGATACGGATGCACTGTTGGGCATTCAATGGCTTCATTCTGTGGAGAGATTACTCTCAATTTTCAGACCATGAAGCTGAAATTTAAATCAGAGGGTAAGAATGTGATTTTGAGGGGCTTGTTTAACGAAGGACCACGTGTTGTTTCCTTCAAGCATGGAAAGACTTTTTAGACATGATCAAGTTGAGTGGGCAGCAGAGTGCATTATTATGCCTACAGTCACTGAAGAGGTCAAGAGGACCTATCCACCAGATGTACAGGAGCTCCTTACCAAAAGGAGCAAAGTGTTTGGTAGTATACCTCTAGGGAGGCCACCCGATAGAGGCATTGAGCATGTCATTGAGCTTCAGGAGGGAGCCAAACCAGTTATTACCACTCTCTATCATCATCCTAAGAGGCACAAGGATGAGATAGAGAAGGTCATTCAGGAGCTTATAGAGATGGGACACATAAGACCTAGTAAGAGCCCATTTGCTTCTTTAGTTGTATTGGTGAAGAAGGATGGGACTACGTGCATGTGTGTGGACTACAGGGCCTTGAACAAAAAGACTATAAAGAACAGGTATCCCATCCTGCGCATTGATGAGTTGCATGGGGCAGTTTACTTCTCCAAAATTGATTTTAGAACAAGATATCACCAGATAGGAGTGAGGGAAGAGGATGTGGAGAAGACAACTTTCAAATGTCATTTTGTGCACTTTGAGTTTCTTGTCATGCCTTTTGGCTTCATAAATGCACCAGCCACCTTTCAGTCATGCACGGACAGAGTTTTTAGTAAGCAGCTTCGTAAGTATGTTCTAATCTTCTTTGATGACATACTCATCTACAGTAGATCTTGGGAGGAGCATTTGAAAAGGTATTTTATTTCATGTGTCTTGCACATGAAAAATGTTTTGTTTTATTTTAGAAGGGAATTTGATGGAAAGGTGATTAAATGTTTGCACATAACGAATTATTTAATATAAAACCAAATGCCATTTTTCAGGAAAAAGCAAAAAGTGCTTTTTTCGAAAAAAAAACAGCAAAAACACAAAAATCGCTTTTTTCGAAAAAACAAAAAGCGTTTTTTCAAAAAGGCAACAAAAAAAGCTATAAAATGAGGTGTTGGGGGCTCATTTGGATATGTTGAAAAATGATAATGTTATGCTATCGAAATGGCTTTGGTTCTCTTCAATTTTTGAAGACAAAATCCTCATAGATTTCTAGTTTTGGAATTGCAAAATATTCCCTAGCTAGATTGTGGTGTGATTCCAACCAAGAATCACCGTTGGAGCTGATTTGAAGTTTCAGTTTGGGATTTCTAGTATGGACTATTTTGATGTGTTTTAGAATTACATTTTGGTGTGACTCCTTTTTAGATTGCAAAAGTAGAGTGTGGAGTTTTGAGTGCTTTTTAGGGGGTCGCACCATTGTTGCTACCAGCTGCAACTATAGTTTCAAACCTGCAAATGTTTGATATACCTTTCCTGTATAATCCCACATTTATTTTTTCCAAAAACTTCAAAACTTGCACTTCTTAGCGTTAGCCCAAAATGCAACCTGAAACCTTTTACCTCCTTGACAAGAAATAATGTGCCAACTGCTAAAGAAATAAGGGTACAACTTAAAGTTGTTGACTCTAGATGTGGGGTACAAAGGGGCCAATAATAACTTAAGTTATATTTTTATATTTTGTCCTTTTGAACTTTATGACTTAATAACTTAAGTGGCAATATTTCCATTTCCAAACTCCAACTGCTAAAAAATATCAAGATGCCAACCACTACAATTGCCACCATTGTGTAATGTCCCTGTTTTCCAGCTTGCCTAAATAATATTAATATATTTAATTATTTAATGTTGCCTGACAAAACTACAAATATAAAGGTAATATTAAATGATTAAATATTATGGGGTTATAAAGTGGTGATGAGAAATATTAAAAGGTTTAATTAATAAAATCACTTTATAATAATGTGTTAAGTGTTTTATGCGAGAAAACCCTAAAAGTCCAAAAAGGCATTATAAAAAGGATTTGAGAGCTCATTCTCTCACATTCTAGATTATTATTTTATTTGGGGTTTAAAGTTTGGAGAGGCTCCTTGGAGTTCGAAACCCTAGGTGGGTATTCCTACGGGTTCCAGTTTCGGTGATGAAAGATTCCTCCCTAGCTGGTGTTGGCGGATTCAACCAGGATTCACACTTCCATGATAAGGAAAATTTATGAATCTCCTTTGGAGATAAATTTGAATATCAATGATTGAAATCAGCTTGTCTAAGAAGCAAAGATTTGAAGATTAAATTTGAAGGGTTTCATGTTCAAGTCTGTAAGTGGTTGTTATCTAAGATATTCATTAGTTTCTAAAACATTCAATAATCCGTAAGTTGAATAACATATGCAGTGAAGATTTATCAATATATATATATATATATATATTATTGGCACTATCGAACCAACAATTCTCATCGCGCCACCTTCTTATAAGTCAATATTCATTCTATTGAGACAACTTTGTACTGGGTGGCATACCTCCAGCAAAGATTTGGTCAAAGGCTTGCGACTCCCATATTGGGATCAATTATTAAAGTGAGTACAGGAGATTATCGACTATTTATATATTTGGGCTTGTATGAAGGAGCTGTGTGAAACTGGGAGAACCGCTTGTGAGGCAGAAAAGACAAACTACAGCCACATCACTCCTTCCATACCCTTCGCTTCACAAAGTCTATCATGCTCACATAAGACAAGTTTCAAATAAAGACAAATTAAATAAGACAAATCGTCAAAGATAATGCCATCGCAAGAGTTAAATATTACACAAGAGTATTAATACTTTTGGGAGCTACTTAGGGATCAAGCCATCATTCCTGAAGAAATCATGGATAGAATGATATTTATCGGGCCTTATACCTGATTTTACCACCACCTTTGTGTCTTCTATATTCAAGCCTTCTTATTGGGCATTGCAATTTTGACGTGGACGATATTATTCTCTGGGTGTCCATGGCAAACAATAGGAGTCTTACGAGCTTCTACCTATATCGTTCACTTCATTCTCTATATCAGCATAATCCTGCACTTGCGGTAAAAGGATAGAGCCGCTACAGCTGCAACACATATTCTGAGAAAAATTGGGGAATGACCTGAAACCACGTGGAGACCAAATTCTAGAATTAATTAGTGGGAGTTTAGGCAGTCAACACCATTTGAATTTACTTATGGAGTATTGCAGCCATCTTCAAGAAGTCGTTTAGCTACTACAGGAATCGGCTTCTCCTTGGAGTCGCCTAGCATGGGTATTTATGTATCATTGAGTCATATTTTTGTATATGTTTGTTGCTACAAATTGATATTCTAATATGGATGTGCTAAGATGCTGAAATATATATATTTGTTGTTATGTATCTGAGTGCAATGGTCAACTTATAATTCTGAAAAGGTTTACATTAATGTGAATAAATGATGAAGTCATTTCATTCCCTGTAAACTTTGATTCTTGAGCAATTATGAAATATTTTCTCTTAAATTTGACAAATGATAATACGTCAAATTGGAGTATCGAAAAAATTTCGTGCAAATTCTAGTTGGGAACTTTACACATTGCCATAGTAACCCAATACTAAACTACTGTTAGAACCCACTATCAAAAATAGCACTTACTAAAAATAGCATATTGCTAAAAATAGTGACTCCAAACTCAAAATGAGCACACATTCTGGGTAGCCATCGTAACTTACTAAAAATAGTAAGTCTAAAAATAGACACTACTAAAAATAGCAGTGACTTCCCACCAAAGCTCTTAGAAAATCCAGAAAGACCCAGAAACCCTTCTGGAAAACTCTTGCAACCAACCCTTGAAAAACTAACAAGAAACCTCTAAGAATTTAGTAAACCCTAAAAATGCCTCCAAGTAGCCCACGAGACTCCGGAAATGGGATATTGGCCACTTAAATGCATAGGGCTAAAAAGGGGACATTACAGTCCTCCCTTCCCAAAGATTGCTTGTCCCCATGCAATGCCACCACAACTCCAAAAACAATAAACTAATCCACATAAAACCAAGATTGATCCCAAGGTCCCACATCCATCTCAGAAAGGACCCACCATTAACGCAAATATATTTCCACAATCCATATGAAATTAAATCTTGCTACTTCTGGATTTGATTGTGTGAAAGTTTTTTCCATCAACGTTTTGAATCACACACAGTGATCCATCATCCGGATGAGAGTTGAAAAAAGATGAGAAGATATTAGTTCCAGACCCAACAAGTATAAAAAGATGGAAAGGTGGAAAAGTGAGAGGGTGAGGCTCGTAATTGAGGGAAAAGAATTAAAAAATAGACAAAATAAAATACCAACTGAAAAAGAAGAAGAGAAGAAATTAAAGACTTGACAATTTCAAAAAACTAAGAGAGCCTACCTATTACATACACAATTAAAAACAACAAAACTAAAAGAAAAGATAAAGAAAAGACACAAAAAAGAAACCCAAAGAAAAATAATTAGATAATAGATAAATAATAATAATAAAGATACAAAACAAACAAACAGATCAAAGTATAAACAAACTCGACATCAGGTCGGCGTCTGATAAAGTCAGGATTTTCGGCAAAAGGCCGTCAGATCATCGACTCTTTCGGGAGTCAAAGGAGAGGCCAAGGGACAAGGAGGGGGGCGGGGGAAGAGGAGGAAGGAGGTCAAGGGTTGAATGAGCGCCCCATTTCACCAATATAAGGAGTACCGCAAGAGCACACAACCTTGTAGACTCCTGAGTCTAGAAAGGCATCTTTGGAGTCTTTAAGAGAAGGGATGCATTTTTTTTTATCGTGGAGAAGGGCTTGAAAGCACATTGAAGGCCTTTCTTAAGAAGGATTTTTGAGATTTTATGGGAGATGCCTTCGACATAAGGTAAGGACGTGTAAGGGGGAAAAGGAGGAAGGGAGGAACCAGAGACAGAGTTAGAAGGGAAAAGGAGGACCCACCATGTCGACATTGCATCACTCTAATCACAATTGTGACACCATTGTGCCAAATTCGCACTATCATCTCCTATAACTCCAAAATGATACCATCCACGAGACTCAATCTGAAATACCTGGAAGGCCTGAAACCAACACCATGCAACATCTCCTGTCCAAACATCTCCAAGAAGTCCATATCTGCAATGCCATTGCCCAACACCATCCTGGGCAAAAGGAAAGTCTTCTCAACCCCAAACCATACCCCTCAACATATCTCCTCATGGTGTCAAGCAGAGCCATGGCTACAAATGTGACTTCCCCAAATCTTCTTGCTAAAAGGAAAGCCATCCCTCACAAGAGTTCAACAAACATATCATCATAATACCTCACACAACCATGAGGACTCCTGAAAGCTCTGGCTGTTCCAACACCAAGAGTCTCTAAAAAGTGAAACCAAGCTTGCGGTAGTTTGTTGTCTTGAACCAACACTGAGAGGAAACTACCAAGGCTTACATCACAAACCTTCATAAGATGAACTCTCTAGGTTCGAAAGGTTTGAAATAACCAATAGTCATGATTGTTCAAAGCTGGAGTCAGCAAGGTAAAATCTGAGTTTAGTGCTCCACTCAAGGGATAACAGTACTGCCAATAAAATTCCCAAGCATTAGCATTTGAGACGAGCACAATGTTGCATAATAAGACCTCGAAAGTGGCTAAGAATAATGTGCCAACTCTCCTAAATGAGAGTAACCCCAAATGTAAGGTGTCTGGTCTGCAACCAAATAGCAAGCTCAAGACTCAAAAACTGACCCTATCTATGCCAAGGAACACTCCCCAGGAGTAACCATCTATTCATTTCTCCAACCCTTAATTAAAATTTCTCTCCAATCCATTTGTTGGTGAACAATTGGAAACACCAAATGGCTGGTAAGGAAGGAAACAGTGCCATAAATTCTGAAATTTTGGTCCTTATCCGTCCAAGGATCCTTCTTACTTACCATTCCCAATAAGCTCCGTCAATCCATGTTGAGGCCCCCAAGCATAGATACCCAACCAAAAATGACCCTCAACATACCTGGAAAGATGTACATCACAACTCCAAATGCACTTCATAAACACTTTGCTCATCATGGAAGTTTGTGACTCTTGGTAAACTTTTGCAGCCCATCCACGAAAGCATTAACAACTATGGAGCATGCAACAATTGTAGTCTTCAACCCAATTCCCAAAAAGGATTAGTGTAAGCTAAAGCATCACTCAACCCAAGGAATGGATTGTCAAACATGTAGACATCCTGTTTTGGTCCTTCTTTCTCCCAAACTTCATAAGTAACAAGCCTGCAATCTCCTTTCCTTGGTGCTATAATGAAATTTCCAATAGCTACCAAACCATGTTTTGATAACACGTTGATGCAAAAGATATGGAAGTCACCATGATCTAGCAGTTCCCATGTGGAAGCTTCATCCTCAACCCCACTTATGCATTCTATATCAAGCAACCTTCTTCAAAGATTATCAATCACAAAGATCGGCTCACCCTCATGATTTGTTCTTATATCATTAATAAGCTGAAAGCCACATTTTATCTCATGCTTGGAAACTTCACCAGGATCCCATATCTTGCCATTTTTACTAAATATTTCATTTTCCATCAAAAAGAGGGGGTTATCGTAAGTTGCCTCTGCACCCACTTCAAAGATAGGGTTATCAAGAATTTGAAAATCATTTCTTTTCTCTTGTTCAAATCCAACTTGCTGATCCAAATCTGCACATGCAACTTTTGATTTCTTAGAGTAGCCCTCCAAATCAAACTCCTCTTGAAGACAATCAAGCTCATCAATTACTTGCTTGATTTCTTCAGCTCTTTGTTCATTCTCTTGCTCCCTAGGACGTTTGAAATCAACTAGCTGATCTTCGACCTCCATTAGTGCCACCTAAGTAATTTCCAACATATCTTTTGTTGATTCAAGCTCAAGAGTAAGTTCATCAATCTTTCTCTCTTTTTTTTTGAATGCACTAATGGTCTTCTTTGCAAATTCGAAGGCATAATCTCAATCTCTAATCAAGTGTAAATACTTTGATTTCATTGTCTCCAAAGAGTCTTTGATGAGTTGCAGATTAGGGAGAGTGACTCCATCCCTAACTCCTTCCCGTCTCTCTTCAAGCTAATCCTTCCAGAAGAGTTCTCCAATCAAACTGTGTGTGCGGTCAAAACTAGATAGAACTTGCACTTCATTTTCAACGGACACAAAGAAGTGACCGTTCCACTCATGAGCATGCAAGGATGGTGAATTGTTGTTAGGCTGCATGTCAAAATCAGAACTTTGATTCTTGACATCAATGACTACATGGTTGTCCCTAGACTCATGTCCCTCATCACCCACTAGATGAAATTGCTCAACACTGGGATGAGGATCAAACTCAAAAAGTGCACTAAGACTTTGCCTCTAATCAGCTCCATGCATTATTAAATCAGATTTGTGTTCAAGAACATCATTAAACTCTTCGATATTGGCTACTTCAGCAGCATCCTCATGGCCTCCATTGTGCTATCAGATTTGAACATCATCAGATTGTTGGCGTAAAAACTAACACCTCTGGAGTGTGGGTTTGTACGGACAGCTATGCACACTGCGTAATGAGTGCTCTTCAAATTAGGAGGGGAAGCTCCCTCGTAGTGCTGGAATGCGTGAAAAGAAAAGTAATCTAAGTCCTATCTTTTTGTTCTCAGCTGGAAGAGGCACAAGGTTAAGAAAACCAAGAACGTTGCAGCTAAGGATTTTCTGGTTTCACAGATCATTAACTACAACTAAACTAACTACTTCAAATCTATCCAGTTTCCTCAAGAAAACAGAGCATGAGGAAATGGAGCAGGGATGATTATCTGACGATAAGCCGAGTATGGACTCACAACGTGAAGGCAAGGTGGCACAACTATCTGCTTGTCTGAATAGGCTTATTGGAAACAACAATATACGATAAACTAAGTACAAATTCTCAACTTGGAGGCAAGGTGGCACAACTATCAGCTCAATCTGAATAAGTTTATTATTAACACACATCATATGATAACCAAGAACAGATTCTCAACTTGAAGGCAAGGTGGCACATCTATCAGCTCAATCTGAACGAGTTTATTGAACACATAACATGAAGGATAGCCAACTAGGATAATAAATTGCATTGGTAATTACGCGCTACAATCTCACGATCAACTAGCCTATATCTAAGGCAGAATTCCACCATCATAATTTGCATGGAAAGAGCCTATGTGGCATAACAGAAAGTTCTACATCATATTAATAGTAAATACTCATGACGGAATCTGAGCGAGGCAATATTACAAGCAAGGTAGGCCGACATATATTTTCTCTCTAGTGCAAAGTTATTTACAAATGAGCAAAAGCTCTTATTTATATACATCAAGGTTAGTAGGGAACCTAAAATCACCTTGAGTCAACTCTGATCTTGCAATGCATGCAGATTTATTGCTAAGCCCTAATAAAGTAAACTATATAGCTAACTGGAAAGCTACTATCAGTTAACCGAAACATCTAATCTAAAAATGGACAATTGTGCAAGCATGCGCGTCCTTATTGAAAGCAAGTTAACTGGAACACTACCATCAGTTAACGTAAAACCTAAATACAACTCCAAGTGAATAAAGCTAATCCCAGAATAGATATGCATGAGATGAGACAACGAGTAAACTTGAAAAGGTAACACCAAGTTTAACTTTTGTGTGTAATGTCTATCCTGAGAAGTGGGAGGCGAAGTCACGAGCGTGATCTCAGATAACCAATCCCTCAGCGAGATTGTTAATTTGCATCAACATGCGAATGTGACAGCAGGCAATCTTGGCAATCTTTACACCTCAAACCAACATTTCACTAGCTGGTCACTTTGTGACTCCCGTAAGCTGAAGTGATGGCCATTATCTCTAAAAAACTCACTGTTGATTGTAAACATGGCTATATTGACAACTTTTAAGGAAAACTAAAATACCTACTTTGAGGGCTAAAATAGCCTACTCAGGGAGTCAATTTCTTGAAAAATCACAAGAATATGGGTTTTGTCCAAAAGATTCTGGAAGAACCAACCGAGCATCCCAATCGAAAATCTAACTTCTACTACGACCATCTGAAAGCAGTTCGGTTGAAAATTAAGAAACTCAAGTGAATGTTGAGTTAAAAATTCCTGAAAAATCAAACGCACGATTTTAATTCGAGGAAGCTATATAGAAATGATCCAGATGCTGAGACTTGTCGAATTTTGCCAATTTCAGGAACATGCGAATTGAAAACTGAGAGAAATTTGAGAAACAAGGAGGAAAAAGACGTTTTTAATAAGCTCTTTCTTCTGTGAAAATCGCCCCTATTCTTCAAATTTGCTGATGAATGTGAAATTTAACCTGCAAAAAGAAGTGTTTGATGAAATCGCCTTTGTGAATTGATGATGAATTCGCCTTTGATTGCTAAAATTCGCCTTTACTTGAGAATTACGAATTTGCCTTGAAGATACGTCTTTGCTTTGAAGAAATATGAATTTTTCTTGAAAAACACGCCTTTGCCTTGAAGAAAAACGAATTTTGTTTGAAAACATGGATTTCTCTTTAAAAATACGAATTTCTCTTGAAGCTTGGTGAATAATAAATGAAGGTGCCATGTTTAAATAAAGAGAAGATTCGCACCAACTTGTTGACTGCAAGATTTAAAACCTCAGCTAAAAATAGAAGGCTTCTGATTGGACCCCTTTCAGTTACACTGATACTGACACTGAGTCTGGAAATAAATAATAATAAATTAATATTCATCATGCAATTTGCAAAGGCATCAATTTTAAAATTTATGTTTTATTGCCGAGAATATGCAAGGCAAATATTGTAAATATTATTTAACTGATTGACATTCGAATATGAAGCTTTAAGATTCACCGTTAGACTTCACCACGATTGAGATCATCATCTGAGCTCTTAGACATCCATTTGCTCAAGATATTGCGCATGCTCCCTATTGTGAAGTTATGGTGGCCATCTTTGCTGATTTCCAGAAGTGACCCAGAGAATCTTTGAGGCCAAATTTGGAGAATTCATGGAGAAGCCTGCGACAAGGAAGAAATGTCTGGCGGGAGACACTACTGCATCCATCATTTTAACACCACGAGAAAAATTCGGACGCAGTTGAGTTGTTTGCAAGGTTTGGGACTTGTGTTTTGCTGGCGCGCGGGCGCTTCAAGCGGTACAGCGGCTGGCCAAACGGTGAACCCTGGCGGCGAACCTTAAACTCCTTGCATATTTGGAGACGATGCATCCAACGAATATACACAAGGCATCTGAAAAATGCATTAAGGGCCTCAAAAGTAAAAGCGCGCCTGAGCCACAGTTGCACTGACACCATTTTGACGAAAGTTGAACTCTCAACCAGATGCCCTATTTTGACCTCTAATATCTGGAGCTGGGATAACCCGATTCAAGCCACGTTTGTTTTAACGGACAGCCAAAAGGATCTACAAGAGACGTCTCTAGAGGTGACGAAGCAAGAAAACTGCTTCTAAGACCTCAAAAATGCCAGTGCGTATTTTATTTAAAATATACGCTATATACTTAGCCATTTTTCGGATTCGAAGATTATCAATCACAAAGATCGGCTCACCCTCATGATTTGTTCTTAAATCATTAATAAGCTGAAAGCCACATTTTATCTCATGCTGGGAAACTTCACCAGGATCCCATATCTTGCCATTTCCACTAAATATTTCATCTTCCATCAAAAAGAGGCGGTTATCGTAAGTTGCCTCTGCACCCACTTCGAAGATAGGGTTATCAACAATTTGAAAATCATTTATTTTCTCTTGTTCAAATCGAACTTGTTGATCCAAATCTACACATGCAACTTTTGATTTCTTAGGGTAGCCCTCCAAATGACTGCCTCAGAAGCTAAACAAGAATAGTACTGATGTCAGGAAGACTTCAACAAATTTTACCATCTTAAGGGTCATTTTAACCAGCCCCTGAGCTGTAGTTTGGAAATGCAATGAAGAAGCTCTGGAACGTGAAATCTCCATTATAAGCTCATCTTCAGACGTCAGCTGTCGAAGCTCTGAGACTCGGATGACTGCGTTTGATAGTTTATTGGACGAGCAGACTAGTCGTGAAAAGATTGACTGTATTAGCCACCAGAAATACCAGAATCTACCCTCCCTTTAAGAAGGGCGCCCTCAAGCTACAAGCGCGCTTTTGCTGGAAAAGAACAATTTTCTCATATCTAGAACTTTGGGAATTTCAACTTCTGTCGCTGGTTGCCGGAACTGCGGGTCTCAGAAAGCTTCGCTGGATAGCTCATCGGATAGCCAAACCAATTCTGAAGAGTTTAACTGTATGCATGAGCATTTTCAACAAAATCTTGACCTTCAAAAAGAAGGGTGCCCCTGGGCTACCGTTGCGCTTTCTTGCTTTTCTCTGAGAAATCTTCATAATTTAATCACTAAAAACTTCGTCTTGACCACTGAAATGATCATGCAAAAGCATAGTTGTTGTCGTGAAATGCTTCTTCATCATGAAATGTTCCATTCTCAGCCTCCGATGTAGGTTCTGATCAATAGAACTGCCTTTGCCTGACAAAATACTGATAAAACTCCATGCTTGATATTGCCCAAAAACTGTACTTGACATCATTTTAGCAAGATTTAGACTCTTTTAAACAAAATGCCTTGATGAAGCAAAAATTTTGGTTTTGGGTACAACACAGATCAAAGGGAATTACGTCCCCTATAGGATCCTCATTAGGAGCCATCACACCCGGGTGCTCTGTTCAAGAAAGATGTAATCATCGTACTCTTCATAGTCAGAAGTCGCTTTGAATAAATCATTCTTCAACTCCCTTGCATTGTGATAGTCTTTCACCTCCATATCTTGCAATATCAAATCAGTCCTAACCAAACCTCTTTGTTTACCACATACTAGATTTTTTGGACTACCCTCATATGCGTGCACATCCAATTCAACGTCAACCAGGCCACCATTTGATTCCTTGCCAAGACAAGGTAAGGGTGATGAAGTAATGCTAGATTCCCCTAGAGGAATAACCAACGAACTCATATCTTCTTGAAGCTGATCCATCATGGATGGTTTGTCAAATTCCATGGCAGTATCTTCCTCAAATTTCATGTGTTCTTCATTCACAGTTTTGATAGGTGACTCTTCTTCAATCTCGCACTCATCTTGAAGTGTCATGTGCCCCTGCTTGTACCTTCATCTCCTTTAAGACTTAGAGTCCCATCATCAATGCTTGATGACTGGTTTTTTGTCTTCCTCATGCTTACTTGTGTGCTGCAAACCACAAACAAGCACTTCTTCTATCTCTGACCCTTCTTCAATGGCAAGTTCTAATTTTTCTTTTTTTGTTCTAATGTACTTAACCACACCCAATTTTCTAGGTTACAATATTACAACACAACCCAAGAAAGAGTCAAAAGAAACTGTGTTTCTAAACCCATCTAGCATGTTTCGATACTCTTCAAAAAGTTGGAAAGCCTCTTGTTCATACTGCCTCTTGATCTATTCTTCCACTCTGCTGAAATCCATTGTCATAACTCTGAAATTTACTAATCTTCCAACAGATTGGCAGGAATTTTAGCTTCGATACCACTATAAAATCCCACCCTTATCTTTTTCCAAAAATTTCACAACTTGCACCCGTTAGCGTTAGCCCAAAATGCAATGATAGACAAACTGGAAAGCAACCCTTCACTTTTTGATTACCCGGATCCCAGAGTGGGCAAGGTGAGAGCATACGGTGTAAGGGGATCCTTGCAAATACTGAAAGTGATAAAACTAACTAAAAGAACACCTTCCACTTTCTGATCACCCAGATCCCATTGTGGGCAAGGTGAGAGCATACGGTGGTTGGCTTACAATTAAGATCTTGGCTAAGCTACCACTTTTTCAATGGGGTGAGTAATAATAACAATACTTAAGGTAAACAAGTAAAGCTATTGGCGGCAAGCCAACCAATAGGGAAACTAAAGCACTTGGCAGCAAAGCCAGCCACTTCCACTTTTCAGCGGGCTACAAGAAATGAAATAAGGAAAGCTCGACCACTTATTCAACGAGAGTGAAGTACAATAAGCAAAAGGCTCAACCACTTATTTAGTAGGAGCAACCACTTGTTCATTGGGATCAGTAATAAGCATATGTACAAGAGCATTCACCAACGGTACTACGATGGTGTTAAAATGAGCTCAACATAAACAAATCAGATCATTACATACTGCTGCTAGAAGAGATAAATGAAGAAATGAGAAGTAAACAACCTCCCAAAATGATAAAATAAAAGTATGTGAACACCCTAAGAAAATAGAACAAGTATACCTCAAGATAGGTCCATTTCAGATTACTAGAAGGACAAACTGGAGGCTGCAATAGGTCTGATAATCAGAACACAGGTCTGATATGCACGAACAGCAGATCTAAAGCTCAAATCAGCAACCTTAGAAACAACATAACTCCCCCAATACTCATCCGAATGAAGCCAAATCACTTGCAAATGATTCCTCTCAAGTAGACGACCCAAAACAAGTAGCAAGCCGCCACCAACAAGCCTGAAACGAACTCGAACAAAACCCAAGACACCTTCAGCCACAAGTACAACCTCCCAGTTGTTAGTGTTATAGCGGCGGGAGATATTTTTCTCCTAGATTAATTGGCCTTGATGGCCAATTAATATTTTATATCTTGTGTTTTCTCTAGGGGCCGACCTAAAGAAGAGGTTGCCTAGTTATGTATTTAAGGAGGATCAAGTCCTCTCATTTGGGCATCACAATTCATCCTCTCAAGTTCACATCTCCTAAGCAACAGCAAAAGTTCGCATCCTCCTAGCAGCAGATCAAATTCTTCAAGAAGTATAATCATTCATTCAAGAGAAGAAACATATATTGTTGTATGAGACTTGGCCCTGTATAAGGCCTGATTGTTGTATGCAAAATTCTGCACTTCTTTATCTAATATATATAAGAGATTATTTGTTGGGTTTTTCTCCCTCGAGTAGGAGGTTTTCCTAGGGTAAACATCGTGTTCATTGTCTATGTGTTGCATTTTCTGCTTTCTGTTAAATCTGATCCTAAAACTAACATGGTATCAGAGCAAGGTTTTGGAATATCCCGATCAGATTTGAGAAAGCAATTTGGGTTTTGTGAATACAATTCAATATTAAGCTCGAGAAGAGTCAGAGGCATCAATTTAGATTGAGGAAAGATCATCGAATGAATTGTCGAGTCCAAGAAAGTATTATATTTCTAGGCTAATATGAAGGAGAAACACAAATATACGGAGTTGGAGAATACGAAAGGTTATAGATAATGAAGCTTTGTCTAGCCGGCTGTATAAGAAATTGATGGAGACAGAAATCACCAATGAATGAATTTAATTGATGAGCAATTAAATATCTTTAGTCGGGAGCTTCAATGATTAAACGCTACTCTGGAGTTGTGCATTGCAAGGAGGCCGGATCAATATTGAGGTGGGAAGAGATATGCGGCTCCACCGTAGGTGTCATTGACATTGCTTGACGTATTAAGGAGAAATCGAAGATAGAGAAGGAAGATTTATAAATAAATGCTATAGCGTGTGCGCCATTCATAGAGACAACTAGGCGTAAGGGAAAGACACGAGTTCAATTTTAAGAGCCTACCGACACATCTAAGGCATCGTATTTTTTTTAATTTGGGCCATTCAATATCAAGGCGGAAGAGATTAAAGGAGCTGCTTCAAAAATTGAAGGATCCGCATTTTAATAGAGGTGTTAATTGAGACACAAGGATTTCTAAAGTAACGTGATGGCATAAGGAGGCTCTGTTTTGGACAGACGTCACTAGCAAATCGAAACATCAAAGTAGGCATCTACAAGTCAGGGATATTGAAAATAAGGAAAAATATAAGAATTTACAAGTTGAGGAGCAAAGGAAAACGACCAAGAGGTTGGAGCAGATATAAGGTGGAGCCGTGACTTTGCTGGGAAGAGACTACAAGAAAAGTGCCTGACTGCATCTGTAGAATTGACCAACATAAAGAGATAAGTATTTTATGTTTGAATAATGATCATGAATTTTATGTAGTTAATAATAATTCATGCAATAACATTGGGAATAGTGAATCATTTATGCATCTAGCATTGATATTTCTCTTCAAGATAGTTTAATTCTATGAACTATTATTAATCTCTCAAAAATGCTTCCAAGACGGATCGAGGAGCATAAGGATGATGAAAGATTGCATAAGGAATTCAAGGGGAGAAAGAGCTTGATGCATACTGTGAAGAAGTCATGCTGACTGAAGAAATGAACAAACATGGAGACATAGCTTGCAGCCTTGGGTCTAAGCTGGTGGTGCATAACTCTCTTGATTCTTCACTCGAAGGCACAAGGTTGGGTCAGCCTTGGATGGAGAATTTGCGATCAGTTTCTCCAAAGAGGAGGAAATGACATTCAGAGGGAGTTAAATTCTGAGAATTCAAGACTCAAGTTGTGATCATGTCCAAGAAGAGGACAAAGGTTCTGAGTCCCATCAATGGAGGGGACTTCACTTCCAAAGGATTTCTTTGCAATCTCTGAGGCAGGGATCAAGAGGGAGTTATGTGACTCACTGAGAATAAGTGAAGGTGTCAGCTAAGTGGGTTGTAGTGTTTGGAAGACCTCTTCAGCCGCAAAGAACAGAATTGCACAAGACAGTCAATTTGGATTTGACTTTGGTAGCTCCGCAAACCTATTCAGAATAGGGTGATCTGGGATGAGGACGAGAAGGACAGTCCTGAACTCTTGCAAGTCAGTAGTGTCGGAGGTGTGCGTCGGAAACCATTCCTCTAAGGCAAGTGTTGCAGGCAATCTTGGACGAGCAAGTCAGGACGTTGATGCAAGTACTTGGAGCTTCAAAGGGAGTCACATCATCATAAAGATTTGTGTAGTGTATATTTCTCTGAGGTGAAAGCCCTTGTAGTGTATATTTCTCTGAGACGGAGAAATATGAGGTGTGAGCCCTTGTTCATCTCTAAGACTGAGATGAGACGTTATGTTCAGAGACTCCATGACGTTGAGAGACTCCGTGATGTACCCTTGTACTTGTGTTTCTTTCCACACATGGGAGTAGCCATGGCGAACATCATGTTGAGAGACTCCATGACGATATCACGTTGAGACACTCTGTGATGAACACTTGTACATTTGTTTCTTTCCACACATGGCAGTAGCCATGGTGGACGTCATGTTGAGAGACTCCATGACGACATCACGTTGAGAGACTCCGTGATGAACCTTTGAGTAGTGTTATAGCTGTGGGAGATATTTTTCTCCTAGATAATATAAAATAAAATGAAATGTTTTCCAAGGCAGGTCGACCTTGATGCGCAATTAATATTTTATATCTTGTATTTCTCTAGGGGCCGACCTAAAGAACAAGTTGCCTAGTTATGTATTTAAGGAGGATCAAGTCCTCTCATTTGGGCATCGCAATTCATCCTCTCAAGTTCACCTCTCCTAAGCAGCAGCAGCAGAAGTTCGCATCCTCCTAGCAACAGATCAAATTCTTCAAGAAGTATAATCTTTCATTCAAGAGAAGAGACATATATTGTTGTATGAGACTTGGCCTTGTATAAGGCCTAATTGTTGTATGGAGAATTCTGCACTTCTTTATCTGATATATATAAGAGATTATTTATTGGGTTTTTCTCCCTCAAGTAGGAGGGTTTTCCTAGGGTAAACATCATGTTCATTGTCTATGTGTTGCATTTTTTCCTTTCTATTAAATTTGATCCTAAAACTAACACCAGGATGGGCGAACAACAAGTAAAAATCCCACTCTCAAAAACTCCCAAATTTTGCAAGAAGGCGCCCTAGGCAAAGGGAACAAATGAACCAACACCCACAAAATGATATTCAATCCCCCAATCAGCGTAAGTAAAACAATGGTACAGCCAAGGGTTTGGAAATAGCAACCAGCAATCTGAAACACCAAGAAATCACTTCCAAAATGCACCCAAAACTCTACAAAAATAGTTATCATACCAAAACATAGCTAGAATTCATCATAAGTAACCAAAACTGAAAACAAACCATCAACGTTAAGCTCCAATGGTGATTACTAAATGCAATCACACTCCACCAGCTAGGGATTGTCTTTCAAATCCAAAACCAGCAACCTATAGAGAGTTTTCGTCCTCCAAAGATTCAAGAAAGAACACTCTGGTTCCAATCCGACAGCATAACTTTATCTCTAAATTGCATAACCAAATGAAAGCAAGAGAAGACATATAAATAGCTTTTCAGACCCAGGAATTTGAATTCCTTTTCCCTCCAAAAGGGGTCGCCACACATGAGAAAATATAATATTTGACTTAATTTTCACTTATCCCTCCAATTGAGCGTCCAACGTAGGAAATATAATTTCCCCTTCCTAAAAACAACTTAAAGTTGTTGAGTCTAGGTGTGGGGTACAAAGGGGCCAATAATAACTTAAGTTATATTTTTATATTTTGTCCTTTTGAACTTTATGACAATAACTTAAGTTGCAATATTTTCATTTTTGTACTCCAAGGATGAAGGAGAGGCCAACTGCTAAAAAATATCAAGATGCCAACCACTGCAACTACCACCATTGCCAGAAATGGTAACCCAGTTTTGAACTGCTACCAGAAACCACTGCCAAAAATAGCACTTACTAAAAATAGCTAAAAATAGTGACTCCAAACTCAAAATGAGCACATTTCGGGTAGCTGTCATAACTTACTAAAAATAGTAAGTCTAAAAATAGCATTGACTTGCCCACCAAAGCTCTCAGAAAACCCAAAAAGACCCAATAAACCTTCTAGAAAACTCCTACAACCAGCCCCTGAAAAGCTAACAAGAAACCTCCATGAATTTAAGAAAGCCTAAAAATGCCTCTGCGTAGCCCACGAGACTCAAAAAATAGGCTATCGGCCACTGAAAAGCATAGGGCTAAAAAGGAGACATTACATTTCCAAAATAGTGATACACTTTTTTCATGAGTTTTGGTGTGATTTCGCACTACTATTTGAGTGCTATGGTAGTTGGTGATCATTTTGACACGTTGGAGGTAACTAGGTGAAGTTTCTTGAGTCATCTATCTCGATGTCCAAACTGCTGCAGCGAAGTTTCAAACTTATATTAGACTTCCATTTGCCATATTCTAAGGTATATTTGCTATTACGATGTTGGATGGTTAGTTTCCTTAGTTGGCAGTTCATTTGGGGTGCTTTAATCAACTTCATATTACATTATTAATTTGTAACAGCAGATATGTATTTGGTTTGGAATGAATTGTAAGAGCTAGCATTGTAACACTGGATGGTAGTACCACCAATGATCTTTCTCTTGTTACTTGTTACTTACCCCACTGCATAAGTGGTTCTTATTACTCACCACACTACATAAGTAGCTCTTGTTACTCACCCCACTGCATAAGTGGCTTTTTGGTACTCACTCACCACTAATAAGTGGAAGAGTTGTTTATTGGTTGTATTCACTCACCACTGAGAAGTGGAAAAGCTTACTTTGCATTTCATTGTTGTATATGCTTTCCCATTGCAAAGTGGATGTGCCCAGCTAACCCCACTAGATAAGTGGATGTTACTTTCGGCTGCTCATTTCAAGTATAATTGTAATCCCATACACTATATGCTCTCCCCTAGCCCACACTGGGAACTTGGTGATCAAAAAGTGGAAAGCAAAGTTGTTTAGCATTTTCATTTTGTTTTGAGCTAACAAGTTTTTTTCGAAAAAAAAAGGGGTGATTATTACAATAGACAGACAAACAAGATAAATAGAGAGATAGATAAATAAAAAGACAAACAAATAGACACATAAACAAACAAATATGATAGATAGATAGATAGGTAAACAAACACACAATTTATAAATAGACAAATGGAAAGATGGAGAGTAAACAAAGATAAAAACAGATAAATAGACATAGATATACCGATATATATATATAGATATAGATATATATATATATATATAGAGAGAGAGAGAGAGACAAATAGGACAGAAATAGATATGGTAGAACAAATCACACATACTATAAGGTGCCTATGTACCAATTTCAACTAGCTGCATGCCCATATGGAAAACAATAATCCACATCACCATCAAACAAGTCCAAAATACTATATAATTATTACGCTTGGTAATTCATAATTCTTATTGCTTGGAAAAATCAAGATTCAAGACGTGTGGTTATAAACTTATGTGTTTAAACAGGCCAACAAATAGTCATAGTCTAACTGTTGAAATCAGAAGTTAGAAATTAACAGATAAAATTATACCTTTAAAGTTTGAACATATTATAGTTGTAATTAAATTTGACAGCTTGATTCCAAAACTTTGATTATTTATTTAAGCTTTGTTATTCTCCAAGAAAAGGAGGCAGTTGTGTTCATTTGGCTGTATTTTTTCCATTGATTTTTTTGCTCTTGATAGTGTATTACGTGTTTTTAGAGTTTTTAAAGAATGCCATTTTATTTGTTTTTTAAATTGGTTACTCAAAAGAAAATCTGCAGTTACCAAGGAGGTGTCAAGAAAAGTCACGAAGGCATCAGTAAGCATCTCCTAATGTCCTTGTAACCAGCTCCAATACTAAAGATTTGGGCATACAATCCCAACTCATAAAAGGTTTCTCTTGACAACAAAACTCCTAATATCAAAGAGGTCCCAAGATTCTTCCTTCTTCATTTCCCCATGTTCTTTAACAGCTTTTCATTCCATGGTTTTTCTTCTCTTCTCTATAGTATTAAATATTAATTATGAAGGATATCTATCATTTAGGATTCACTTTAATCAAAACCATTCAAAAAAATTTATTTTGGGTAGGAGTATCTTTAGGCACACGTTTATTGCTAAATTTTGTGTTTCACTAATATTTCAGTCATTCATAGACATCACTCTAATTTATCCATTTCATTCTTTCTCATAACTGCAACTGACCTTCGTTTATGCAGAGATATTTATGTATGCTCACATCTCTACCCTGATCTATTTTAGCTATACCTGGACATTAATATAACTTCAATTTCAACTAATCTTTTGTTCAAAACATTGTTAAAGTTGCTTAACGTAACACCTATGGGGTTTCATACAAGAATCTAGGTCTTTCGAGAAAAAACATGTCCAATTTTTTCTATAGTCTGTTCTTCCTTACCTAGCTTAGGAAAAAAACTCCACATAGCTTTTCCCTCCATAAACCCTTTTGATTTTTATTCTGCTACTCCTTATATTGTTTAATGCATTATATTTTTCCGGGTATGCTATATGAAGGAAGTGTAACATGAATGAAATTAACAAATAATGTGATATGTTCAATGAACTTTATTCAGTGTTCATTTCTCTTCTTATCCCTCCTTTCTAAAGATGACTACTCTAGTGCAAAGAAACCCAAAAATGAGTATATACATCGCCCTATCCTCCTTCATCAGCTCAGATGCTACTTTACTTGGGGTAAGGATAAGATTGCCTCATAGTTCACAGCTGTACATTGTAAAATGATTTGGTGGATATACCAATCCTCATTCCCACCGAAATCACTCTTATAAATTGAATAACTCCATAAGTGCAAAAGTTCTATTAGACCATATGGTCATAATCAGTGTACCATGGGGATCCAACCCCTATCATTTGGGGACCTCTTAAATGTTCCTGATGTTTCAAGGATGCAGGGACATCTCCAATGTGTTACCCTTTTTTTAAAAACTGTCCTCACATCCTGAGGACATTTCAATATTTTTTTGGCATTCCAGGGAGATTTCAGGACTTAGAAGGTAGACGGCATCCCAAAGACAATTATGAACATTCCCCTCTTACTGGGGAACAATGGGGGCAGCTCAACATCACCCATGTACCATTGTTTTAAAAAAAAATAAGTTATTCTGTTGTAAAGAGCCTTGCAAATTTTGACCTTTATTTTAGGTTTTGACTACTTGGGAATTTCGTCAAATGGTTGTCAAACAATCTTCTCTCAGCTGATAAGTATCTTCTTCTTTTGTTTTGATTTTGTAAGATGATCAAGATGTGTATAATGGCTTCTAAAGACTCATCTAAATATGCAAACTTGACCAAACATGGAAATAGATACAATGCAAGATAGTTTTCTGTTATTGCCAAATCAGAAAGTTCATTCAAATATGCAGCTACAGTCATATGGCATTTGAACAAACACTTATCATGCAACTCTACTTTACTCTTTGGACATTTAGATGGCTGATTACTCAATTGTGATTACTCAGGTCTACAAATTTAATGTTGCAAACTACAGTATGCATTGATTACAGACTGTTAACCCTCATGAATATTCTGAGATTTGCAGTAACATACCGATCAGATTATCCACATTCAATTCTCCTCTCCAATAATATGATTTTCAGATTGTATATACTTGGCAATACAACAACTGGCAGACTCGATAAAGCAATATTACAATGATGCAAACTCTGAAAGAGCAGCGATACAATATTTCTAATGAACTTCAAACACAATGCAAGAAATCAAAGAACCTGGCTGGCGTCATGAGAAGCAAATGACTAGCTGAACTTGAAAAGCACGATTGATCTCCTCTAAAGTCGTCTTTGCCAGCAGAATTCGTTCCACACAGCCAACGATATTATTAGCTCCAAAAATCGAATATTATTTCCCCCACAATGCTGATGCCATGATTTCCTCAACCAAATTTACTCAACCAAACCACAATGAGAAGGAATCGAGCTCCAAACAAATTCTTCAGTTTAATCTTGTCTTATTCCAAATCCGTCTGCTTCTTCACCTAGCAATGTTGATATTTGATGGCTTCCTCTAATGATATAAAATTGACACTTCATCACCCGTTTTTCTCATGCGGCACTATATAAGGAGACTCGAATGATAAATATTAGCCGCTACAGACTAATATTACCTTTTTGTGGAAGGAGGTAGCAGCAGAAATAAAGATCGATATTGGCTTGTTTTCTTCTAAGCTGCTCCCCTTTGTCTTTGTTTTGTCTTACTCTGTCCACCGTGTCAACTTCAGAAGATTTGAAGATGTCTTTTTCTTCTTCCTCAAAATCGGCGCTCATCCAAGTTAAAGCTATTAGACTAGCAGGACCCGATAATTGGTAATTGCCTGAAAAGTGATCGACTCTTCAAAGCAAGAGGTGGCGGCAGGATTCTTGTCCTCTAGTGCGGAGATCCTCTTGTCTTTATCTGCCCAAAACAGCTCTTAAATAAAAGCAAACTCCTCAAAGAATCAATATGGAACATGATCACAAAGGCCTGCAAATATTTCCTTCAATCAAACTCTCCAAAATTTGGCCAAGGGCCATTAAATTTTGGCAATAATTGAACCGGTAGAAAAACAATTTCCTCCTCAGGTGAAATTGCAACAATACATCAGCTATTGCAATTCAATAATGCAAACCCACAGTAAATGCAATAATAATCCAGCTATTGCATTCAATCACAATTCTTTCAAAAGAGCAATAATACATCAGCTATTGCACTTGTCAACTCTCCAATGAAACAACTGTAGAAACCCTGGATGGATTCATCAATAATTCCAGCTACTCTAGAGTCTCCAAACCCTCAAGCAAGCAAAGCATTCAGCTTCCTTACCAAACTGGTAATGAGAAATGAAATCCAAATCAAACATGCCCAAATGCTAAGCCAACAGCTCCTTATAAAGATTTCTCCAAGACTTCCAAGAAGCTTCTAGAAATAATATTATTTTATTCTCCAAAGTGACTTTATAATATATTATTTTATTTAGTCACTTTATTAAATTAATTAAATATATAGTCATCCATTTGATATTAATTTATTGGAATAACTTTATAAATAATTAATTTAATACCTCCAATTCGGGGACATGACATCTGTAGAACTAGAAAAAAAAACAAAAGTAAGGCATTTTCAAACATTTATTTCATGATCACTGATATGACAATCAGATATTCACTTGTACAATTTCACATTCATTTTTAAGTTTTACACAGAATTTTAGATTTCAATTTTCAAAGGTCAATGTTCAATATTCATGTTCAATGTTCAATGTCATTGATGCTATTGTTATTTGAATTTCAGTTAATTATAACATTTAATGATGTTTAGAAATTTAATTATTAAATTTAAAAATTAATATTTATATATAAATTTCCTTCCACTTTTTTGCTTTTGAAAAAAACAGTGTCTATACTAAAGAGAAATGGTGAGTAAATTACAAAAACTCCCTGACAGCAATAAACCAACCCAGGTAGCAATTTCACGAGAATACAGCCAACAGAACAAGATTGCACAACCCACATTCTAAATTTGGAAAAAAATTAAACATTTTGAACACATGTACCCATGTCCCCCTGTACCCCAGTCCCGGAAACTCAGAAAACATCAACCATAATTGAAGTATGGTGGATCATTTAACTAGAAAATATCCATCCGAGTTCATTGATTAAGACTAGTTATACCCTTACCCTAATCAGATGACTTTAAACCAATCTGAACCATAAGAATTCAATTACAAAGATTCTGAGATCGGCGCAGTTATTATATTGCGAGTAAAAAATGCTGTTGCATGGATAGAAATTTTTGAAATATGCATACAACATAGTGACTTCGAAGGAAAAGAATCCCACCTTAATGCACAAATGAAATTTGTTCATGATCCTAATCTTTTCTACAGGTGCATACTAATATTACTCAGAAAAAAACTGCAAATGCATTTAACGATCCTTGGGCTAAAGAATAAAAACAACATTCTACCAAGAAGTAAAACTAAATTTATGACTATACAAGCAACAGAAAAGAATATTCCTAGAAAAATAACTAAAAGTGGAGTCAAAAGGAATAAGCAAGAGGTATTACCGTTCGTGGATAATTATAAACTATCTCAACAGCTTGCTGATTAGTAAGATGCTCCCAAAGACCATCTGATGCAAAGATCAAAAATTTGTCTTGAGGATTTAAAGTTAAAGTGTAAATAGAAGGATCTGCTGTTAAGACAGGCCTATGAAGTGGTTCTGAAAGCTGAAATCTTGTGTAAACAGGGCCCAGGTTGAACTCTGGCTTTTTCAGATACACATCCCCTATAGACCTTGAAACCTGCAAAGTGTGTATTAGGCTGCTTGCTCAAGTACATGAAATTATCAGAAGAAGAAAGCAATTCAAAACAAATCCATTTGTAGAGATGTTTTCTTGAACAGATCATACAGCTGTAATTAAAACTTTTCAATGATATGATAAATTAATCGTAACTGATATAGCTTTGACAGGGAACTAGGAAAGCATCAATGAATAAGCATTCAATTGAGGAATTTCAAATGCGTTCACCAAACTAGAATAGAGAAGCACCTCACGAGTGGGTTATCCTTCTCCACACTATCCACAACAATTATTAGATCACAACAAAGTACTTGGCTAAAGAACAACTTTTACATGAAAAGGCCCTTTAGCTATTACTAATACCAGAATTTGTTTAGATATAATAAACTACTAATTGTTGTATTTCAGGTTCCCATTCTTTATTGCCAGTGCCCTTGTTTCTTTAATACTTGAGCACTTTTTATTTGAAAAATATGCTGTGTCAAAAATAGTGAAGCAGTGCACAATAGCCTGAATGTCATGGATATTTTTTTACCGGCACTTATTCTTTGGGAAATCAACATCTTCCCACCCACGCAAACATGAGAAAATTGGCTGGCCCTGAAAATCCTCAATAGCATGGATTCGTTTGGATTTTAACCAGAGTTACAGGACTCGCCAGGACTAGCACATACCAAAACCAGCAGGCCTGGGAATGTCCTCAAGACTCAGACCCAATTCCTGGCAACAGACTCACCAAGTCCCATCAACAAAACTCAGTCATCTGATTGCAGTGGAAAAAAAAACATTGAAAAACTCTACCATAGAAACTAAAAACGACCTTTAACACTTCAAAAACCAATTCATTTGATTTGCAAGCACAAACAAGAAGAAAAATAGAGCATTGAAGCAAAAGCAGTAAACATATTGGCAGCAAACTTTGATTGCATAGAACTTGAGCAGGTTTGTAGCAGCCCTCAGTGCATCTAAAGAGCCTACAGTGTCTTGGAAGAGCCCACCATTAATTTGGAGCAGCACACCATCAATTTGGAGCTAATTTGAAGAGGTATTTTCCTATCTGAATCTTTTTTTTTTTGTTTTCATTTGTCATTTAGTATGTCTTCTACATTTGTTTACGTTTTTTCTAGTTTAGATTTATGAAACAAGAATCAAATGTAGAAAAAAACATAGTTCAAAAACTCAGACTCAGCAAACCCATATTTGACTTGGACTCAAAGACTTGACAAAGCTCAACACTTCAAAAATACTTAAATTCCTTTAAAAAAAAAAAAATTTATGCAAAATACTGTGACAAAATGTATCAAATGAGTCTATAAATTGTTGGGATTGTTCAAGAGCGTTCTCTACAGCAAGAGGATCCAGTGCAATTTGCCATTGTTGCTTGTCATGTGACAAGCAGGCCATGGCAACTCCAACCTTCTTGATTGCTAGCAAGATGGCTTCACATGGGCAAATGATTTCCTTAGCAACAAATCTTAGATTGAAAGGAATAATGTCCATAAAAGCAAGGATTCTAAACAATTGTCAACGCTCCCCCATCAAGGTATTCATGACTATGGTGGTCGTAACCCCACATCATGTAAAATAGCCCTAGTTGCAAATCATGACCACAATTTTATAATCAACTCCTACACACCAACAAAAACTCCAGCAATTTCTCGACCCCCTCGCACATATCATCCAACATGATTAAAAATTTCCATTGCCCCAACATTCCATTCACAAAACCCTACACATTACCATCCTCATGGAAAGCTGCCTTTGTCTTCTTGATTATGCTCTATTGTAACTCCCACATCAAATATGTAACAAAGTTTGCAAAATAGTCAACCAAACAATCAATGAAAGAACATTGTATGGGTTTCTTGTAGAGAATAATCTTGAACAACAAGGTCTTTTCAGATCTAAGTAAATTAGTTGTGTGAAGTGCATCCACGAGCCCACATGGCAGATTCACAACGAGTACTCTTTTGCAAAACACTCAACCAGACAATGAGACAGTTAATTAAGGAACAATGCACAAGCTCATTGTAGAGAATAACAAGGTCTTTACAAATCTAACTAGATTTATTGTGCAAAGCATGTCTGGCAAGTCCACATGGCAAACTCACCAAGTACATGTGGTCAGTCTGCATTGTGGACTCATTGAAACCTATTTCTACCAAATTGCAAGTTCAAGCACCATTTACTTGTTCTCATCAAAACCCCCCAATACTTGTTATATAATGGATTTTTTCTATTTTTTATCTTTTTAATCTACAAAACTAACTATTTTTTCTATTTTTTTCTCTATTTATCTACAAAGTTCAAAACTTTTTTTTCTTTTCTAAAATTTCTTCTTTTCTACAAACCCTAAATTTTACTTTTTGTTCATTCATTCTTACAACGCACTTGAAATTTATAAATTGTTCTAATGTTGAACCCAATTAGGATCCTTACTGGAAACATGTCATGACAAGGGCTAAGAAAACGGAGTTGGTTTGCGAATTTTGCAATATGAAAATTGGGAACTTCACTTTTGAAAACAAATGTTGTTTGCAAGTAGGCAATCAGATCTATACCAATTGAGTTTGGACACTAACACACTAAGAAGATGACCCTAAAAGGTTCATACCAATGAAAAGGTTGCAATATGCAAAAAAAGATCAATGAAAAGGGTTGCAACGCGTAAAAAAAAGTGGATATTCCCATGATCATGACAAGATTGAAGATCTCACTTGGAGTTGCATAGATTATGAAGATTTTTTGATGGAAAATCATAATGGGTCAAATTCAAAATCTTTGAGGCCAAGAAAAGGAAGGATCCCTCTTATTTGATGCATCCCCCAAATTGGAAAATCCCATTCAAATAATGAATTTTATGATCACTGATTTTGAAACATATAATGATCTTGCCGAAAGAACAGAAAAGACAAATGGTTGGAGAATCTAAGGACCCTATATATTTACTTAGGGATATATTGGATGGCTTGAAAGTAAGGGAAGGGGGTGGAATAGTGATAAATAAATGCATCAAGAAAACAAGATAAGTGCATTATGGATCCATGACAAAGTACAACAAAGCTTGTAGAACACGTTTCAAGGTAGCAAGTGTTTTGGGGCAAACACAAAGGAGTTTTTGGCAATTGTGTGAAAACATTAGCTCTAACAAGGGGTGACTACACAACCACTAGTTCTGAAAAATAGTTGTTTTGTAACCATCAAGGTAGTTTTGTGGTTACCATTGGGGTGCTTTCACAATTGTCAATGTACACCAAGCAGTTGTTTTGTCACGCATCAAAAAAGCAACCTATGGCATTTCAAATTCTACACTTTTTGACTTCCTACAAAACACTCATATTTTGTTTGGGCTTGAGAAAGCATAAATACACATTCTTAAGTGTATTTTGTACATATAGAGCATTTTTTGGAGGATTGGAGTGAACTCCATGAGATTTCATATGTTCCAAGTAGATTGTATTTAGGTGAATAAAATAGAGACAAAGTGTTAGAGAGCTGTTGTAAGTGATATCAAGGGACTAAACATTCTTGTTTCAAGCCGGTTGTGGGCCCAAGAGGCCTAAGATTATATTTGTAATTGGAGATAGTAAAGAAGGCAGCCACTTGCCTAACATTTGTTGGAGTCTTTTCCAAAATTTGGGCTCTCTTGGGTCAAAATTCTTATGTCTTCAATCGTTCTTTTGTTTTCTCTCATATTCCCTTCACATTCCAAATAATTTGAATCCCTAAATAGCACAATTAATATTTCTTTCATTTAGATTTGTTTGTTGATGACTATTGTATGGTATAACCATCATAGTTTATGAAGCAAATTGGTATCAATCAAATTCCTTTGGTGGAAGTTGTGAATGATTTTGTAATTATATGCAAGATCAAGTGGGAAAGATTTGTTGCCTTTGCAAAAGAGACATTAAATCCCATAGTTGGAAGACAAACTAGGGAGCATGGCAAGGCATATAAAAACCCTTGATGGAGAAACAAGATTCCTCAAGCTAGAATCCAATGGAGCAAGCATACCTCAATCGATGGAAACTATGAAGGGGATTATGGGGACTTTCATGGAGAACTATTGCTACTCGGAAGACATCAAGAGCAAGAGCAAAGCCTACTCCATAGTAGACGAAAATAAATACCATGGTGAATCAAGTCTACCAAAGATTGTTCACCATTTGAAGATGTAGATGTAGAGAAGTTTGACAATTGGTCTTCTCTTGACCATTGGTTAGCACAAATGTAGGTATATAAGTATGCATACTCTTAACTTGGAACAAAAGATTTCCTTTACTAGATTGAGTATGGAAAAGCATGCTTTAACTTGGTTCAAAAGTCTTATATTCTATGGCTCTAAGAAAACAAGCTCCTACTAGTTCTTGGGATCAATTTAAAAATTGATTAAGAAACAATTAAACACAATATGTCATATAGAGGAAAAATGTATAGAGTGGTAATTTTTAAAATATAAAGGAAAAAGTGTGCAAGAGTACACTAATGAGTTTTGAAGAAGGATTGTCCAAATGGACAAGGATGTACAAGTTGACGAGTTGTTGATGAAATACATTAAAGCCCTTCATAGCCATTTTCGAAGCCTAGTATTGCTCTTTAAAGACAAAAGGAGCCAAGGTCAAGACAAAGAAGGCAAGTGCAACAAGCACTAAAGCAAAGCTTCCAAAGCATTGTGACCATTGTGATGTGATTGGTCATATGGATGAGACATGCTAGAAGACAAATCCAAAAATGTGCTTGTGTCAAAAAGGTAAAAAGGGTAAGAAAATAACTATGCCTACCCCTCATAATAAGGCAAAAGTAATTGAATGTAGCTCAAAGATTGAATCTAAGATTTTTGCACTATAGAGAAAGTTACTATCTTCTAACACAAGAGGTAAAGAAGAATCAGATTTGTTTAGCATTAACATTTAAGTCAAGAATGTTAAAGCTGATGCACTTTTCAATTCTTTTTCCCAAGCTAACCTCATCTCAAAAGAATTTATTGAAAATCTTGGGATAGAAACTTATCAACTCCCCAATCCTTATGCTTCAGGTTAGATCAAAGAAGATGTTGATTTGTCTATTGGGGGGCAATCTAATTGAAGTTTCTTGTTGACCAAATGTAATGTCCCCAATTTCAGACTAGCTATTTTATTTAATTGATTAAATATTATTTTGTCCTAAATTAATAATGGAGGCATTAATATTTAATTAATTATTTATTTACTAAAGTGACAATTAAAAAAGTAAAAAATATTATAAAAGTCACTTTATTAAATTAAAAGGGAATCTTCTAGAAGTTGAGCTAAACCTTTAAAAAGGGATGAAGACAAGGGATGAAGACGATCATTTGGTATCATATGGAATTATTATCCTTTGGAGATTGTCCGAAATTCGGAGAGCTTAGCTTCTAGGACGCTTGAGGACGAAAACCCTCGAGTTCCAAGATCAAAGGTTTGGACGAAAACCCAAATCCTCTTACAAGCGAATTCATACAGGATTCGAAGTTGGCCTTCAAGGATCGAGTTGTGGGAATTTTGTGGTGTCTTCTTCGAAGACAAAATTCCAATGGATGATTAGAGAATCCAGCCAGGAGGGCTTTCAAGTGAAACTTCAGAGATCAATTTGCAGTCAAGGTTTAGCAGCGGAAAATGATATTTAGATACAACCATCTTCTATTCTTTATTGCTGGTTGAATCATTTTGTGGTGTTCATATTATTGGATGAATATATATTGCTCTTCCTATTTAAGTCAGGACATTGGTGTTTAATTATTGTCAGATTGGCACTTGCATTTGGAAGACTAGATATTGGGAAGATGGCAAATGCAAGGTTGAATGACAATTGACTCATCATTTTGGTTGGGCATCTGAATTGTTGCAGTTCTCTTATTCCCTGTGCAACCTATATTCATCCATTGTGGTGGCGTGGTGTTATTTCCTTGTGCCATGGTCTTTGCTAGAGGTCATGGGGATTGAATGAAGAACTAAGCGTTTGATTTCTGCAGATACTTTAATTCCTATGCAGCTATTACTCCATTCCAAGGCAGCGCTACAGAAATCTTTAGGATCGTGGGCAATATACCAGGTCGTGGGGCCTATAGGAGGGCGTGGATATCATCAAACTTCATCACCCTTGCCTAGGGAGCTGCGGTCTTCCATGCTGAGCGTGTAAATGGTTGAGGGACTGCACTACATGTAGATAGATGCCTGTTATGCAAGCAGCAGCCTTTCTTATCCTTCCGTGGAAATTCTATGCCAGTTGTGGTGTTTCCCAAGGAGTCGTGTCTTTTCAGAAATCTGCAAAAATAGTATTCTGATACTCAGAACTACCATATGAAAGTCTAACTATAAATGTAATGATTTTTGCTGTTGATCTAAAATACTTTTGTTGAAGGTTGTATGTTTCGTTGTAATACATTGAATGAATTGGTAAACTGAAACAATGCATTGTATGGAGTTGTTTACATGATGAATTTGTTATATGTAAGCTTCCATTCAAATAACCCTTGATAGTAAACCAGTACAGAAGAATGCAATCTGTTTGACAAAATGCAATCTGTCAAACTGAAAAATCGAAAAATGTCACTCAATCCAAGATTCATACAGGATTCACAATTTGGCTTCAAGGATCAAGTTGTGGGAATTTTGTGGTGTCTTCTTCAAAGACAAAATTCTAGTGGATGATTAGAGAATCCAGCCGGAGGACTTTCAGGTGAAACTTCAGAGATCAATTTGCAGTCGAGGTTTAGCAGGGGAAAACGATATTTAGATACAATCATCTTCTATTTTTATTTCTGGTCGAATCATTCTGTGGTGTTCATATTACAGGGTGAATGTATATTGGTCTTCCTATTTCAGTGAGGACATTGTTGTTTAATCATTCTCAGATTGGCGCTTCCATTTGGAAGACTGGATATCGGGAAGATGGCAAATACAGGGTTGAATGACAATTAAATCACCATTTTGGTTGGGCGTCTGAATTGTTGCAATTCGCTTATTCCCTGCGCAGCCTATATTCATCCATTGTGGTGGCGTCATGTTATTTCCTTGGGTCGTGGTACTCACTTCAAGAGGTCATGGGGATTGAATGAAGAACATAGCATTTGGTTTCTGCAGATACTTCAATTCCTACGCAGCTCTTACTCCATTCCAAGGCAGCGCTACAGCAGTCTTTAGGGTCGTGGGCAATATACCAAGTCGTGGGGCCTATAGGAGGGCGTGAATATCATCAAACTTCATCGCCCTTGCCTAGGGAGTTGCGGTCTGCTATGCTGGGCATGTGAATTGCTGAGGGACTGCGCTACATGTAGATAGACACCTGTTATGCAAGCAACAACCTTTCTTATCGTGTCATGGACAATCTATGCCAATCGTGGTGTTACCCAAGGAGCCGTGTCTTTCCAAAAGTCTGCAAAAATGGTATTTTGATACTCAGAACTGCCATACGAAAGTCTGACTATAAATGTAATGATTTTTACTGTTGATCTGAAATACTTGTGTTGAAGGTTGTATGTTTCATTGTAATACATTGAATGAATTGGTAAACTGAAACAATGCATTGTATGGAATTATTTACACAATGAATTTGTTATATGTAATCTGCCATTCAAATAACCCTTAATAGTAAACCAGTACAAGAAGAATGCAATCTGTTTGAGAAAATGGCAATGTGTCAAACTGAAAAATCGAAAAATATCGCTCAATCCAATAGTGGATTTTACACCAAATATTTGTTGATGAAGTGGTTGTAAATGTTGTTCCTTTAGATGTGTACAATTTTCTTTCGCAACCCTATAGGTATGACAGCAAATTTGTTTATTACCAACAAGAAAAAAGTATCACTCTATGAGGGGTGGATAGAACTTCATGTTGAATGCTTGCAAGAGCAAGAAGCAATCTAAGGTCCTGAATCTTCAAGCAAGGAAGATGCTTAGTAGAGGCACTTAGATAATTCCTCTTAATTGGGGAAAACAGAGTGTTGTTGTAGTTCTTCCATCTAGCTCAAGTTTCATATGATGAGCACACGGTTATACTGAGAGGGGGAGTGAATCAATATAACAATATTCTTTTACCTTTTAAAACTTATTTACTCACTTCAAGATTTAATCAAAATTAGCACATATGTAAAATCAAATAATAGCAACACAATAACAATGCAATATATGTGGAAACCTTTAAGAGAGAAAAACATGGAAAAAATATCTTTTATTAATCTTCTTTCTACACATTTTGTAGGCACCAACCTACTAGAGGCACCAACCACTAAGAAACTCCATCTTTCCCCAATTTGTAGGCATCAACCTACTAGAGGCACCAACCCTTACAAGATGAGACACCAACCTCACCAATATAAGGCACCAACCTTAATATAGATAAATTTCTTCTCTAATCTGCTATAATGCTGATCACAAATCTGCCATAAAACTGATTACAATCTCCTCATAAAAACTTTTTATAAATCTGCCATAAAATTTCTAACAATCTCCTCCTACAATCTGCATGTGTTCCCCTTGAATTCTGCTCTAATATTCTTAACAATTTCTTCATAAAATCTGCAACTAAACTCCTTATATATTTGTATGATGTATACTTTACTTCTTCACATTAACTTGCTGGTGTATATCTGATATATATTTTTATTCTTCTCACACACTTCACCACCAATCACAAACTTCATTTATACCTTTCGAAAGATGGCAACTTCATGGAGGAACACTTCTTTTACAAAGGTAGGCAACCTTTCATAACAATTTTTAAGTGGGACGATTTTGTCCTTTTGTGGGTGCACTTCTGTAGGGGGGGGCGTCCCAATAAACTATATTTATTTGCATTTTTAAAGCACCAAATGGGGGCGCTACCTACCAAGGGTCGGCCCTTAAACTAAATGAATTTATTTCTTTTTGTATTTCCCTTTTGGGCGCCACTAGGGGGAGTCAGCCCTATTGTTACATCCCTTACATTGAGAATATGTGTTTGGTTATGTATTTCGAATGCGATGTTAGTTGCAAGTAACTGCTTTCATGTGAATGTGAAATGGAGAATAAAATAGTTGTTCTATTTATCGTAACTGTAATGTAAACGATCTTTTTATATGCAAGTGATTTTCTTGTTCACATGAAGTTGAATGTGTTCATGAAATTATTTAAATGCATATTTATATAGCCGTTGAGAACGATCTAACCATAATACTTGTCAGTGGATGCAGGACTGCCGACGCCACGACGGAAAAGGAAATATCATCAGGGGAGAGGTTGTGGTTAACAGAAGATCGAAATTATCAATTGCCAAGAGTCGATGTATGACAGTGAATCATGATCATAACTTAGCCATAAGTAATTTGATTTAATTTAATTTAATTATTTACTATATAAGCCACTTTAATGTATATAACATCATAATTACCTTTTTGGAAAATTCAAATGGTCAATTAAATATTAAATTAATAATAAAAGGATATTCAATTAATTCCTTTGGTTTAAAATTGAAACCTTATAATGGTTAGCTTCGAATGGAATTGCTCTTGAATTCTGGTGTCATTGTTTGGAGGGGAAACTCCCGTCCCCTTGCCACCTCTTAAGATGGAAACGCCCAAGATCGTGGCCAGACGAAGAGACTCTTGGTGGGGGTGTTTCGAGCGGCATTTGGAAATGACGATGGTTTCCTCTCGAGAATTATTCATTCTCTTTTCTAGGACAGAGTGCTCTACGTCGGGGGGCTTGGGCATTTGTTGGAATGCTATTATCGAGTCGACATTCTGGTTTGGGGTCTTAACATTCAACTGGTTGCCATTTTCTTTTATAATCATCCATCTTAATTTTTGTCGCTGTTCATATCTCACTCGCATTCTAGTTCTTGGGAAACTTTCTAAGTTATCGAGTTCTTCGGCATTGAACTTAATCCTTCATCTCCGTCTCCTTTCCATACTCTTCGATGTCTTTTTAGTTGACATTTTGCTACCATCTGTGGAAGTCGTGAAGATTAAATCTATTATTCAATTTGCAATTCTTTTCTAGTGAGGTGGGAAATACAAATCTTGGACTCCAACTTCATCTTGCCAGGCCAAAGTTTGGTGGTGATTTACAAACGTATTCTCCAGAGGATTGGAGTTTGGAGTTACCAAGTTGAATAATCATCTCAAGCACGTAAGAAGTTTTAAAGTATTAACTCTGTTACTTTGTATTACTTAAAACAGAATGAAATCATCCTGTTTATGACTCCTAATAATGAAAATCCATGCCAGAATGGGATAGAATTAGTTTTCGATTCTGTTGGGAAATGATTCATAAAATGGAATACAAGTTCAATCAGAGTTTTCATCTTTCCTTGTCTGAGAGACTTCATCAGTTTTGCTTCATTTTGAATGCTCTAGCTCTGCTTCCTCATCTCTACCCTAGTCTAAGCTCTACTTCATCCTCTTCTTTTTAACTGTCTTAGACAACCTGAGAGGAGTTCATTTCTTTTCCCTCTTCTTTTTTTTAAACTTATGAACTTTTCTTTGGAACTCGAATCTCACCTGTAAGATAGAAATTTCTTGAGTTCAAAGAGAATATCAACTGAGAAATCTTGAGCAGAGAACAGAATATGAGTTCTCCCGTAATTAAATATTGTAATGTCCCCATTTTAGCCATATGCTCTTCGGCTAGGTTACCGGATTCGTACCCACAGGCCTCGAACCCGGTTCGGGTGCGAACCCGGTACGGGTTCGCCTGTGGGTACGCACAGGGTGCGTGCCCAGCGAGTACCATGCCCGTGGGTACGCGGACCCGGGGGTACCAGCCACGTACCCGGGCGAACCCCTGAGAACCCACGGCCCAGCACTTTAAAAGTGGGCCCAAAAGTGAAAAAAAAACAATTTTTTAATTTCTATTTTGCCTCAAAACCCTAAAACTACCCAATATGAGGCCATTCAACACTAAAACATTTCATTTTTACCTCTCATTTTGCTCTCTCCATATTTTGTGTCCATCTTAGCATTTTGAAGGGAGGTGATTGCATTTGAAGGAGATCGATTGTGGAGTGGCAAATAGCTTCTACAAAGGAGATTTAAGTGTTCAAGGTATGCATTTAAACCCTATTCTTCAATCTTTTGATGAATTTTTTTAAGTTTCTTAGTTTTTGATGAATTTTTTCAAGTTTGTGAATAAGTTTTTCAAATATTTTTTTTTTTTTCATTTTTTTTAGAGATTGCAACAATGGCCAGTAGTCAAAGTTCAGTGGGTGGGGATGGAAGCCAAAAGTTCAAAATTGATAAAGGATCTCCTTTATGGAGACATACCACACGAATTTCACAAATTCCTGGAGGTGGGGGGTTTGTTTGGAAGTGTAATTTTTGCAATGTACAATATAATAGCTCCTACTACCGAGTGAAACTTCATTTTATGGGCCCTGGTGGTAAAGGGATTAATATGTGTGTGGGCCCAGATAAGAAGGGGTTTTCTGCTGTACAAATAGCAGCATTTATAAAAGAACAAGAAGATGCTGACAATTCCATTGCAAGAGGAAAACAAACTAGTTATAGTTCCGGAAAGAAAAAAACAACATTACCCACTCATCAGATAGTTAGGCCCTCTAGACATCCCTTCTTGTCTATACCCTCTACGGAAGAAGAAGATGAAGAACTAGAAACCACCACCCGCAAGAGAGGTCCATTAGAGAAGGCATTTAAAATGGAGGCAAGAGATATTGCTGAAGAAAAAATTGCACGTTGCCTCTATGCCAATGGTCTTCCATTCAACTTGGTGAGATCACCATATTGGAAGGACATGGTGTCAGCAATAAATAGTGCACCTCCTGATTTCACAAGTCCTGGGTATGAAAAGGTGCGTACCACCTTATTGCAAAAAGAGAAGAAATATGTAGAGGCCCAACTAAAACCAATTAGAGATTCTTGGGTTGAAACAGGTGTATCTATTGTTTCCGATGGATGGAAAGATTGCAAAAACCGTCCATTGATTAATGTTATTGCAGTGTCCCCCAAGGGGGCAATGTTTTTGAGGGCGGTTGACTGTGAAGGGGAAGTGAAAGATGCAATGTTCATTTCCAGGATTCTCATTGACTCCATAGAGATGGTGGGTAGTGAAAATGTTGTCCAAGTAGTTACGGACAATGCAAAAGTTTGCAGGGCTGCAGGTGCTTTGGTAGAGGCCAGATATGAGCACATCTTTTGGACACCGTGCACTGTACACTCCCTCAATTTGGTGATGCAAGCAATTGGCACCCAAATAGAGTGGGTGAAAGAAATATACCAGGAGTCTGAGGAGATCCAGATGTTTGTGACAAACCACCATATGTCACAAGCAATTTTCAGAACTTTTTCAACATTGGAATTGTTGAAGGTAAATTTTAAAATTTAATTTATTTAGTTTCATTTATCATTTATGTCATGTTTTACATAATTGAATAAAATAATTTTTTGCATTATTTACATATTTTAAATGTGTTATTAACTTACTATTAACATGTTCTTAGGTTGCCGAGACCCGGTTTGCATCTCACACAATTGTTCTGAGACGACTTGTGAAGGTGAAAGATGCATTGAGTCAAATGGTTATTAGCAACCAATGGAGTATATGGAAGCAATCAAATTCAGAGAGGGCCCAAAAAGTCAAGGCATTGATCTTGAATGACGATTGGTGGGATCGTGTGAATTATGTATTGGAATTCACCGAACCTATCATGTCTATGCTTCGGTTTGCTGATACAGATGAACCATGCTTGGGGGATGTCTATGATAGCATGGACACAATGTTGGAAAAAATAAAAATAGAAATACAAAAAAAAGAGAATGATCCTGAAGACACCTTGTACAAAAGGGTGGAAGCAATTGTTCTTCATCGTTGGAACAAGATGACAACTCCATTGCACCTCCTTGCATATGCCCTATCTCCGAGGTACTATACCACTGAAATACTTTCTATCCCAGGGAGAATACCGCCATATAGAGATGGTGAAGTTGCTAATGGGTATAAGACGGCATTTAGTAGAATGTTCAGTGATCCAGAAGTGCATGCAAGTGTCATGAGAGAATTTGGAATGTTTGTCACAGGAAAATCAAAAAATCATAATGCTTCTGTTGCTAGAGACCAATACAAAATGGATGGTCTTACATGGTGGTACCTCCATGGTCAAGATTATATGTACCTCCAACCTCTTGCAATCAAGATCCTCTCACAAGTAAGTTTTTTTTTTTTGCCACTTGTATTGTAAAATTTAACACTTAACATTCTTGAATTTATCTTGCATTTTTTTATTTTATTTTTAATTTTGTTGGTTTTCTCTCCAGGTTGCAAGCTCTTCTGCCGCTGAACGGAATTGGAGTACATACTCCTTTATCCACTCAGTGAAGCGTAACCGGTTGGCTGCAAAAAGAGCTGAAGACTTAGTGTACATTCATTCCAATTTGCGTCTTTTGTCACGTAAGGATCCTCAATACAGGCAGGGGGCAGCGAGGCTTTGGGATGTAGCACCCGAGTCTACTGACTTGGATGCAACCATTCAGGATCTTGCTAGAGCCACTATGGATGATGTGGGTGATATTGATGACATATCACATGGTGTTGGATCCGCTTTGGGTTCAAATGATGATGATTTTGAAGTTGAAACCACTCAAAATCCAAGTCATGATGATTCTGACAATCCTTTTGATGATTGATGAGCACATGAACAATGAACATTGAATCATGTTTCAATGTTTCATGAACTACATTTTGTAATTCAGTAATTTTATTTGAATATTTTTCAACTATCAATTGGCATTTAATATTTATCTTTGGCATTTGGCATTGATCAATGATCAAGTATCATACTATGAAATGATTTAGTTTTACAATTCTCTATATTTCTCTTATTTTTTTGTATATATAATACATATATATAGATTTATAATATATTAAATTATTAATATATATATATATATACACACGTACCCATACGTACCCAAACCCCTAAAAAAATTTTGCCCGTACCCACGTACCGGGTTCTCGTACCCAAACCCGTCCCCGAACCCGAACCGGTAACTTAGGTGATCGATAGCCTATTTCCGAAAATCCGTAGGCTTGTCTGAGGTAAAATCAAGGTTTCCTTCTTTGGAGGCTTTTTGGCATTTCTCAGAATTTACTATTTTTAGTAAGTTCTAATTTTGGCAATGGTCCAGTTGGCAGCTCTTCAGTAAGTTTTCCATTTTAGTTGGAGCAGTTGAATATTGTTGAATTTGGCTATTGAGGTGTAAAAGGGAGAAATGAGTTATTTCAAGTTATTAATGTTTTAATTTTAAGTTGATCCCCCCCTTGGCCTAATATGATAACTTGAAGTTGTTTTAAAAGGTGTTCATGAAGGGAGGACGCTTCATGAGGAAATATTTAATATTTTATTATGTTTAAAATGTGCTTTGGAGTTGGACGCCAAAGTTGAGGAGGAATTATTTGTCTTTTAAAAATTAAATGATTCAAATTCTTTAGGTGTCCTTTGGAGAGAAAAGGTGGAAAATCAACAGTCACCTCAAGTTCTTTAAAAGAGAGAGTTTGCTCCAGCATTTATCCATGAACTTATGCTAATGTTATGCTGTCGAAATGACAACTTAGTTTTTACTTCGAGGGATGCTTACCTCCTAGTTTCAATCCAATTTCGTGTTTGAAATACAACACCTAGTTGGTTTTTATTGCTGCTTCTCATTCAAACTAGCAGATGGAGCTCAATTGTTGAAGATTTTGGAGTTTTTCTCAGTTTTGGTGTTGCTGATATTACTACAGCTGAAAGTGTTTTTTGTTAACAGCTTTTTGAGCAAATTAAATATCATTCTAGGTATGTTTGCAAAGTGGTTCTAGACCCAAGGCGACCCCTTCCACAAGAGATTGGAATTTATTTCCAAGTCTTTGATTTTATATTGCAAAATCACCCTAGCTTGGGGCCGTACCATTCAAGGAGCATTGGATTTCGAGCCAATAAATTAATTTGGTCTTTTGTGGCTGTTTCTTCATCTTGGTTTGGGCACCCATCCTCCAGTTGATCATTGCATTTGATTTCATTCAAATCGGAGGTAATTTGGTGAAGTTATGAGCATTTCCAGTTGCTGGTTATTCATTTCCAGAATTGCAGATTTACATCAGACTTGTTTCAGTTTGAATTTCCAATCCTTTCTTCATCAATTATTGTTAATATTTATCATGGAATCATCCAATATCTTGGTGCTTTGAAATCATTGTAATATTCATGTAATTTGCAGCTCTCTTTCTATATTGTAAGACTGTAAACAATAGTACTGTTCAAGTCCTTTATTGCTGCAATTATTTCCTATTTCTCACATTAAGTACCCCTGGATGGTTTACCGCCAGTGTGGATAAAAAACATTTTGGAAACTTATCTCTCTTATTTGCAGCTATTTCTATTCATTGTAAAGCTAGTTAGTAGTACTAACAGCTATTTCATTTTATTGCTGCAATTTATACTTGATTACACTCCCACAATTGAGTGGTTGAGTTTTAGAATAAACATCTTTCTTGTTTGTAAATTCCCCCCACAAAATAAGTGGTTGTGTGGACTATTTTCCCCCCACGAAATAAGTGGAAGAGAGGATTTAATGGCTGGCTTGCCGCCTTAATAATGTAATAATCTCACCCACTGAATAAGTGGAGTATTCCCACTGCTTGTGGATGCCTGCATCAACAGATGAATTGTAATTTCAGTTCAGTTTATACCTAATGATCCTCTGACCATATGCTATCACCTCGCCCACATTGGGATCTTGGTGAACATTCTTGGTTAGAGTTACTTTCCATATGCTGATTTGCATTTGGAGCTAATGCTAATCAGTGGTTTGATGCTGGTTTGTGTGTCTAATTTTGGGGAAAAAAGTAAGAGGAATATTTCAAATATATATATATATATATGTGCTTATGATTTTCTTGAGAGAAAAGTTTTGGTTGAACCAATTAACTTCCTCCTCATCTCTGTAAATCTGCAAGAATATGTTCTCTAATTGGAGACCCCTGTTGCAAGATGAATCTTGGAATTTAAATATATTTAATAAGACACGAAAATCTAACCGAACATTATAATTTAAATCTTGTAACAATCTAATCATGTCGAGCAAGAGTGAGAGCACTGACGGCATAGGAGTGCTAGTAATGTAAAAGAAATCCTTGGCCAAGGTACGATGCTAGATTCAGCATCTGTCAACCATCAAGTACCGGATGTATCACTGATCAGAGTAATCTTCTAGTTGGGAGGTACCCATAGTGAAGGTTCAATCAGGAGACATAGGTCTTTGACACCAGGCTCAGAGGCATGACGATAGAACGATCCCTATTGATTACCCTCGTGAAGGGACAGGTTCCTTCAGTCGAAGGAACACGGGAGACTAGTAGGTCTTCGGATGGGCGGTAAAGCCCCTGATGATATTTCCTTTTCCCATGATGACAAAGTCAAGTTCAAATGCTTCAGCTTCTTAACTGTATATTCTTGAAACCCTTCTTACTCTTTAAAATTCTGAAATGATAGCTTAAGCTTATAGATTGTTTAGCTATAATTAATATTCATGTTTTTTTCAAAAGAAATGAAAAGTTAGTTAAAGTTAGTTGTATTTTCTGTTATTGGAAATTAGTTAGATGTTTCTTTCAGCTGAAACTGTAAAATTAAAAGTTAGTTGAAGAGTTGAATGTTAAGTAATTACTTTAAATGGAAAATTTATTTTTTGTTTGAAATGCAAAGGAAACCCTAGATTGAATCATGTTAGTTGCATCTTCAACTGAAAGTAGTTAGTTTCCTTTCTTAACTGTAGGACAGTTAGAGTATTACATATGGTATCAGAGCTACCAAGTTCGGCACTGAACCTCAGGCTCGTCATGCAAACCTAGAAAACTAAAATCTGTCCTTGGTGTTATTCCAGGATGTGGATACAGAAAACACCCCGGAAGAAGGTCCGAGATCCGGTATCCAAACGATTATAGAAAATCAGACTCCAGTATGATTATTCCAGATGCTCTATTCCTGCGGACTCGGAGACCATGGCTGAAGCTCTAAGGAGACTTTGGCAAGAAAGAAGGAAGTGGACACCTTCCAGTAAGGAAGCCGTTAAAGCAGCCATCCTTGCTGAAATGAAACAAACCAACACTGCGAACCTAATCAAAATTGGAATCAAGCTGCCTGAATCTTTTGAAAAATGGAAACCAACCACTCGATATGGGCTCATACCTTTTTTTTGAATTCAGTGATCAGAGGGACCGATCACCGGCAGCGATATGGATACCTAATCAGTTTGTAATGAAAAACTATCACAGCAAGTGATAGATACTCTTTTGTAACAAATTTTGTAATAAAACCTATCACAGGGAGTGATAGTTATGTATCATCATTTTGTAACTAAATCTATCACAGGGAGTGATAGTATTTCATTTTGTAACCAAATCTATCACAGGGAGTGTTAGTTATTTATTATCATTTTGTAATCAAATCTATCACAGGGAGTGATAGTTATTTTGTAATCATTATTGAATGGAAACTATAATTAATTTGATGGCATATTATGTTGATATCTTTGAGCAATTGTTTGTTTATGAATCTTATTGAAAGAACCATGGAAAAAAAACCTAACATAGACTAATAAGTAATACCATATCTCCAAGAATTTCATTGGAATGGAGAATTCCAGAAATGGGTTCAAAGGAGATCGAGAAAATGATAACCCTATGGCCAAGCTAGACCAATTATTGAATTTGATGAGTGAAACTCAAAACCGATTGCTAAATCTGGAAAGAAAAGTGGATGGGCAGACTGATATGCGTGAGGAAAGGTCTTAGACCTATAGTGACCAACGTGAAGAAAGTTCAAAAACCATAAGCCTGGGTAATAAAAGGAGTCGATTGGCTAATGAATTGGCCAAGGATATGAAAAAGATCAAACCTCCGAAGTTTGAGGGCTCCGCATAAGGAGATGTTGCGGAAGCATGGCTAACTAAGATGGAGAAATACTTTTGAGTTAAGAGACTACTCAGACACTTCCAAGGTCGCCTGGGCAGCCTACCAATTGGCCAAAGAAGCTACAACGTGGTGGGAAACCAAAAGAGCGGAAATGGGTCTTGAAGTGGCAGATGTGACCTAGGAGTAATTTGTAAGAAAATTCCGGTAAAGATGGCTCCCACAGTTATTCTATGATCAGAAACTTTTGGATTTTGAGAACCTTAAGCAGGGGCCTCTATCAATCAATGAATACTAGGAAAAATATACTCGGCTATTGAAATATGTACCTCAATATCAACAAGATGAAAACTTTTGAGTCTGAAAGTTCATTTTGGGATTGAATAACCACATTGGAGGTTCGGTAGATGTTTTGGCAACTCGTACAATGGATGAGGCTTACGAGAAAGCAATTCGGCAGGAACAAAGATTGAAAAAGGATGATTCCATTAGGGATAAAAATCACGGTAAGGGCAAATGGAAACAATCTCATCAGAATTTCAAGAGAAAAGGGAATAAGAATAATCAGTTTGCTCGTAAAAAGGATAAAAAGGGCAATAATAGTAACTGGAAAGATGAATCTAATGCAAGCAAGGGTCCAGAAAAGAAAGGACCGATAGGGGGATGTTTTAATTGCGGTGGAGAGCATTATGCAAATCAATGCCCTAATAAGAATCAACAGGGGCAGCAACAACAAAGGCCATTACCATCCCAACAGACAACTTTTCAACAGAGGATCCACGTAGTTGTAGATAACCGACAGGCAAAGTATCAGGTCACTCCAATTGAAACTCCAGGTATGCTTTACGGGAACCCAATAACCATATTAATTGACATTGGGGCTACTGAATGTTTTATTTCACCTAAACTACTTGGTAGATTTCCAAAAAGAACTGGGTTTATGGAAAACTCCTAGACTGTAGAATATGTTAATTAGACGAGAGCTCGGGTAGAGCAGTGTCTGTTTGAGGCTAGGTTAGAACTTCCAGGCTTCACTACTGAAGTTAATCTATATGTAGCACCCCTGGGTTCCTATGACGTAATCCTTAGAATGAACTGGTTAGAGGAGCATAAGGACAAGATTGATTGCCTGGCAAAGACAGTGGAATGTCTAGATGATCAAGGAAATATGGTGTTTTTGCAAGGAGTGCAACGAGAAGTTAGAATGCGGAAAATTTCCGCCATGCAGCTGAAAAGAAATAAAAAGAAATGTTGTCAGATATATGCTGTAAAGATGGAGGAAGTTAGGGAATTTAAAGAAAGTGTAATTTTGGATGATATGATTATGCAAACTCAGAACCAAAGTGAGGAAATGGAAATTCACCACAAGAAGGAAACCTTTGCGGAGAGATATCCTTATCTCCAAGAATATCAAGACATGTTTCCAGAGCAACTACCTAGGCTACTGCCGAGAAGGGTATTTGATTTCTCTATAGATTTAGTTCCAGGGGTTGAACCTATCTCTAAGGCCCCGTATCGTATGACCACAGTGGAGTTGATGGAGTTAAAGGCACAGTTGCAAGAATTACTAGATAAAAGGTTAATTCGACCTAGTGTTTCACCATGGGGTGCACCAGTGATATTTGTTAAGAAGAAGGATGGGGCACTCCGACTATGCATTGATTACCGCATGCTAAATAAGCTCACCATCAGGAATAAATATCCCTTGCCTAGGATAGATGATCTTTTTGACCAGATGAAGGGGGCAGCCGTATTTTCCAAAATAGATTTAAGATCAAGGTATCACCAGTTAAGATTGAAAGAGGAAGACATCCATAAAACAGCTTTCAGAACTAGGTACAGCCACTATGAATTCACAGTGTTGCCTTTTGGACTTACCAACACTCCAGTAGCATTCATGAACTTGATGAACAACATTTTTCGCGATTGTCTAGACAAGTTTGTATTGTTATTCCTTGACAACATTCTCATTTATTCCAAGAATGAGGAAAAACATCTTCGGCACCTTCAAATAGTCCTTCAACAATTAAGAGAACACCAACTTTATGGTAAATTGTCAAAATGTACTTTCTTTCAGAAGGAGGTACAGTATTTGGGTCATATCATATCAGCTGAGGGAATAGCCATAGACCCTGCAAAGATAAAAGCTATAGTAGAATGGTCGGTACCTAAGAATGTGCACGAGGTTAGGAGCTTCATGGGTCTAGTTGGGTATTATCAAAGGTTTGTGAAAAACTTTTCTAGAATTGCTCACCCCATCACCTCCCTTCAGAGAAAGGGGAAGAGGTTTCAATGGACTACAAAATGTCAGGAAGCTTTTGATACATTCAAGGAGAAGTTAACCACAACTCCTATTTCGATTGTACCAGACCCTAACGGTCATTTTGTAGTAATCATAGATGCTTCTAGTGATGGATTAGGAGGAGTATTGATGCAAGATGAGAAGGTGGTGGCATACGAATCCCGGAAATTGAAACAATATGAGCAGAATTATGCACCACATGATCTGGAATTAGCAACTATCATTCATTCCTTACAAATGTGGCAACATTACCTGTTCGGAAAAACATTTGAACTCAAGTCAGATCACCAAGGTTAAAGTACTTATTTACTCAACCTCACTTAAATGCCTGACAAAGAAGGTGGATGGAGTTAATATCTTATTATGATTTTGAAATCAGTTACATCAAAGGCAAAGAAAAAAGAGTAGCTGATGCATTGAGCCGACGAAGGCATATAACTTCTATGATGACAGTCAACACGAGTTTTAGAGCTCAAGTGTTGCAAAAAATGTGTGAAGATGAATTTTACCTTCAAGTGCGAGAGGCTCTTCAAGCAAACCCACAGGACCCCAAATATGAAGGTTATCATATCGAGACAGATGGACTATTAAGGTACAAGGGTAGAATGTACATACTCAATTCTCCAGAGTTAAGGAAGATAATATGGCAAGAGGCTCACTCAACACCCTATTCAGGACACCCTGGGTAACAAAAATGTTGGCCGATGTCAAACCCCTGTATTTTTGGAAAGGAATGAAAAAGGATGCAGCCAGATTCGTTGCAGGTTGTTTTGAATGTCAGAAGGTTAAGGTAGAGCATCAACACCCAGCAGGGTTACTACAACCTCACAGCATACCCGAATGGAAATGGCAAGTCATTAGTATGGATTTTGTCCAAGGATTACCAATGACTAGGAATAGGCACAATGCAATACTGGTTGTGGTGGATAAACTTACCAAAGTAGCACATTTTATACCAGGGAATTTGACAGATGGAGCTTCAGTGGTTGCTCGGAAGTTTGTGCAGGAAATTTTTCGATTACATGAGTTCCGAAGAAGATTATCTCCAACAGAGATGCTAGAATGATATCCAAATTTTGGAAGACTCTATTTTCTGCTCTGGGAACTCAATTAAATATCAGCACAGCTTATCACCCGAAAACTGATGGTCAAACGGAAACGGTAAATCAGATTTTGGAAGATTTACTCATAATGTACTGTATGGATCAGCAATATAAATGGGAGGAATATTTACCATTGGTAGAGTACGCCTATAATAACTCCTATCAGTCAACTATCAAAATGGCACCATTTGAAGTCTTATACGGCAGAAAGTGCAGAACACCTGTCAATTGGGACAGAATGGAGGACAAGATTGTCCTTGGACCCGAAATGCTCTTAGAAATGGAAGAACAAGTTAGGTTGATCAAACAAAGGTTAAAAGAAGCCAATGATTCACAGAAGAGCTACACATATGCAAAAAGAACTCCCAGGCAGTTTGCAGTTGGGGATAAAGTTCTCTTACAGGTAAAACCCTAGAAAAGCTCAATCAAATTTGGAAAAGCCTCAAAGCTAGCTCCAAGATATGTGGGACCATTTGAAGTCCTAGAAGTTATTAACCCAGTAGCTTACAAAATTGCTCTACCACCAACCCTCACCAAATTACACAATGTATTTCAAGTTTCATATCTTAAGAAATCTTATGTAGGTTTTGATCACCAGATTGACTGGAATTCCTTGCAGGTGCAGGATCCAGGGATGATCACAATCGAACCGCTTAGAGTGCTCAAGCTGCGCAAGATGCACTTACGTAACCGCAAGGTTATGCAATGCAAGGTCCAGTGGGACCAGTACTCTGAAGAAAATGCCATTTGGGAGAATTATGAAGAAATCCTTCAGAAAATACCTTATCTTTTGATGAAGAAATGAAAACACTATATTTATGTTTATATTAATTTAAGACGTTGAATAAACAATCATCGAGGACGATTATTCTTAAGGGGAGGAGTATGTTACATCCCTTAAATTGAGAATATGTGTTTGGTTCTGTATTTCGAATGCGATGTTAGTTGCAAGTAACTGCTCTCATGTGAATGTGAAATAGAGAATAAAATAGTTCTTCTATTTATTGTAACAGTAATGTAAACAATCTTTTTATATGCAAGTGATTTTCTTGTTCACGTGAAGTTGAATGGGTTCATGAGATTATATTTAAATGCATATTTATATAACCGTTGAGAACGATCTAACCACAATACTTGTCAGTGGATGCAAGACTATCGACGCCACGACGGAAAAGGAAATATCATCAAGGAGAGGTTGTGGTTAACAGAGGATCAAAATTATCAATTGCCAAGAGTCGGTGTATGACAGTGAACCGTGATCATAACTCGGCCATAAGTAACTTGATTTAATTTAATTTAACTATTTACTATATAAGCCAATTAAATGTATATAAAATAATAATTACCTTTTTGGGAAATTCAAATGATCAATTAAATATTAAATTAATAATAAAAGGATATTAAATAAATTTCATTGGTTAAAAATTGAAACCTTAGAATGGTTAGCTTCAAATGGAATTGCTCTTGAATTCTGGTGTCAGTGTTTGGAGGGGAAACTCCCATTCGCTTGCCGCCTCTCAAGATGGAAACGCCCAAGATCGTGGGCAGACGAAGAGACTCTTGGCGGGGGTATTTCGTGTAGTATTTGGAAAAGACAATGGTTTCCTCTCGAGAATTATCCATTCTCTTTTCTTGGGTAGAGTGCTCTAAGTCGGGGGGGCTTGGGTGTTTGTTGCAATGCTATTGTGGAGTCGGCATTTTGGTTTGGGGTCTTAACATTCAGCTGGTTGCCATTTTTTTTATAATCATCCATCTTAATTTCTGTTGCCATTCATATCTCACTCACATTCTAGTTCTTGGGAAACTTTCTGACTTATCAAGTTCTTCGGCATTGAACTTAATCCTTCATCTCCGTCTCCTTTCCATACTCTTCGGTGTCTTTTTAGTCGACATTTTGCTACCATCTATGGAAGCCGTGAAGATTATATTTGTTATTCAATTTGCAATTCTTTTCTAGTGAGGCGGGAAATACAAATCTTGGAACTACAACTTCATCTTGCCAGGCCTAAGTTCGATGGCGGTTTACAGACATATTCTTCAAAGGATTGGAGTTTGGAGTTACCAAGTCGAATAATCATCTCAGGCACGTAAGAAGCTTTAAAATATTTACTTTGTTGCTTTGTATTATTTAAAATGAAATGAAATCATCCTGTTTATGATTCATCATAATGAAAATTCGTGTCAGAATGGGATAGAATTAGTTTTGGATTCTGTTGGGAAATGATTCATAAAATGGAATACAAGTTTAATCAAAGTTTCCATCTTTCCTTGTCTGAGAGACTTAATCAGTTTTGTTTCATTTCGAATGCTCTAGCTCTACTTCCTCATCTCTACCTGAGTCTAAGCTCTACTTCATCCTCTTCTTTTTAATTGTCTTAGACAACCTGAGAGGAGTTGATTTCTTTTCCCTCTTCTTTTTTTTCAACTTATGAACTTTTCTTTGGAACTCGAATATGACCTGTAAGATAGCAATTTCTTGAGTTCAAAGAGAATATCAACTGAGAAACCTTGAACAGAGAACAAAATATGAGTTCTCCCGTAATTATATATATATATATATGCTTATGATTTTCTTGAGAGAAAAGTTTTGGTTGAACCAATTAATTTCCTCCTCATCTCTGTAAATCTACAAGAATATGTTCTTTGATTGGAGACCCCTGTTGCAAGATGAATCTTGGAATTTAAATATATTTAATAAGACATGAAAATCTAACCGGACATTATAATTTAAATCTTGAAACAATGTAATCATGTCGAGCAAGGGTGAGAGCGTTGATGGCACAGGAGTGCCAGTAATGTAAAGAAATCCTTGGCCAAGGTATTGTTGTGACCTTTTCACACATCACCCCATTCAAAATGGGGACCCCCTAATTTTTGTTTCGTTCCTCGTTTTTTTTGGTTTTGGTTTTGTCTCTGTCTCTGTCTCTCTCTTCTGTTGTCTGCCTTTCCAGGTATATGCCCGCCTTTGAGCTTAAACGTGGGATTTTGGCTAAGTCTATAGAATTAGGGTTTTGAGTTTTTTGGTCAATTTGAAGTCAAATGGAGTCAATAAGTTGGAATCTAAGCTTCACGTTGCAGTCAGTATGCTTCTAGCAGGCTCCCTCTGAATTTTCACTGAGTTCTGGCAATTTTCTATTTTTAGTAAGTGTCAATTTGGGGTTTGTTTTCTCAAGATTTTCAGGTTCTGATAATTGCACTGCATTCTAAGCACTTTGAACTCATCACTGGCAAAAATTGAGTAGAAACGGACAACTTGCTATTTTTAGCAGTCCTGCCTTCGAGGTCCATTTTTAAGGTTTGCATGTTAGACTTTCAGATGCATGTTTAAAGATTCTTTGTGGGTTTTTCGAGACCTTCGCAGCAATATAACATGCAAAACGGGACGACAACTTTTCAGTGCTCAGCCTTTGGAGGTTATAATTAGGGTTTGCATGTAAGTTTTCTCAGCGCATGTCTGCGTTATCTTTATGGGTTTTCCAAGAGCTTCGCAATGTGGTAACATGCAAGCGGAGTCGGTCACTTTTCAAAAACTTGCTATTTTTAGCCAGTGCTTGCATGTCGATGAATTTTTTGGGTTTTTCTGGGTTTTTCAACATCTCTCGAGCAGTGTAACATGCAAAATCATCTGACAGCTGGTTGATCACGTTTTCATCCACTTACTATTTTTAGCAGTACCACTCTGGCAGTTGCCCAACACTTCAGAAACACGAACATGGTGACATGCAACAGAAACAGAGTTAAAATGAGGTCATTCAAAGCACATGCGAGGCAAATTAGGGTTTTGTGCTTCAGGACTCAAAATGAGGGGTCAAACGCCAAAATTTCCAAAAATCGAGGTATCCCATCATGATCAGCATCTTTCAAGGAGTCCACTGGTACAATTTGAAGGAAATCGAAGCACTTACTATTTATAGTAAGGCGTTCCTGAAACAGGCTATAAATAGAAAGTCAGTATCAGGCGCCAGTGTGAACAAGTAAGTCTACCGATGAGGATCACAACATTCAAATTTCAAGTCAAACAGAGCTGTGGAGGTCATAAAACTGAGCAACTGCTATAAATAGTAAGCCACCTCCAGAAACATGCCAAAAATAGCAGGTCAGCGCAAGGCGTCAGCATAAACAGGTCAAGCAAGAGATAAGGACCCCATGGCGCGAATTTCAAGTCAAATGAAGTTGCAGAAGAAGGAAAATCAGGCACTTACTATTTTTAGCAAGCTGGTACAAAGGAATTAGGGTTTCCTAAATTCAAGGGAAAAACACGACAGTCATGCAAATGCAGCATCCAGCCGCGACCAACACTCTTCAGGCAAACGGCACGCGAAATTTGAAGACATTCTGAGCAATTGCTATTTTTAGTAAGTTGCTAAAAATAGCAGGCGTAGACAAGCACCATGGACCAGCAATTCAGTCGCATCCCGAAGTTCGAAACAAGGCAAAAATCAGGTCTTTTGGAGTCAAAAATCAGTTCAAAGCACAAAATGTGGAGAACTTTCTAAAATAGAAAGTTAGGGCTAGGGTTAGCATGAGCAAATCACTCCAAATTTGGCAAAAGGCATGAAATTCACTAAAATTGATAAATTTTCAAGTCCAACCAGTGAAAAACGCCATTAAAGCTGAAGGTTGATCAAAATTCTCTAAGCACCTCAAATTTGAAGCTTGATACTTCTAATGCGCCTTAAGAGGAAGATTGGGGCCTTGAAATATTCTAAGTGTTCAAGATTGGAAGCTCATCCCTCCATCATCCCTCCAAATGCGCCCTTGAAGTTAAGTGGGGAGAGTAAAATCCTTCTAAGTGCTTTAAAATGAAACCTCAGCCCCTCCTAAATGCGCCCTTGAACTTGGGGTTGGTGAAATTTCTTAAATTTGAAGCAAGACCACCTATATGCGCCTAGCCTTAAGGAGAGGGTAAGTGATAAGTTTCTAAGGCAAACAAATTGGCAAACAAATTGGAAGTTCAGCCTATGATATGCGCCCTTGGAGAAAAATGAAAGCTCGGCCTTTAGAATGCGCCCCCAAGTGGAAGCTCTACCCTTCATATGCGCCTTTGGCTAGAGGACTGGTGATGAAAGTTTCTAAGTGTGTTAAATTTGAAGTAGATGCTCTTGAATGCGCCCTTGCCTTGAGAGATTGAGTTAAAAAAAATTCTAAGTATCTAAAACTCAAAGCTCACCCTCCAGATGCGCCTTAGTTTGGAGAGGGAAGCTGGAAATGTTACTAAGTGTTGAAAATTTGAAGTTATACCCCCAAAATGCGCCTAGCTTTGAGGAGATGCTTGGAGATTCTACTAAGTGGTTAAAATTGGAAGCTCCATGGGTAAAATGCGCCATTGACTTAAAGGAAGCCATGAAGAAATTTTTCTAAGTGTAAAAGTTGGAAGCTCAAGCCCCCTTTTGCGCCTAAGGAGAAGAAGGCACTTAAAAATTTTCTAAGTGTTTCAAATTTGAAGAAGGACCCCTCCAAATGCGCCCTAGGTTGATGAGATGAGTTAAAGAAATCCTAAGGAACTCAAACTAGAAGCACATGGCTGCAAATGCGCCCAAGAAGGAGACATCAAGATAGAAAATATTTTAAGGCGTCAAACTCAAAGCACAAGGTTGTGAGTGCGCCTACACTTGTGAAGGGGCATGGAAAAGTTTCTAAGTATGAAAAATGGAAGCTCCACTAGTAAAATGCGCCCAACTTGCATGATAGCATCAAGAAATTTTGCTAAGTGTTGAAAAGTTGAAGCACACCCCCTTTGATGCGCCTTTGACTAGAGAAAAGTATGAGAATATTTTAGGCATGCAAATATGAAGTGGGCCCCATCCCATACGCCTTGACTTTTGAAGGAAGTGTTCTACATTTGAAGTTTGACCCCATGCATGCGCCTTAGCTATTTAAGAAGGCCTTGAGGAATCTTTACGTCATTTCAAAATTTGAAGTGGGCCCCCTTTGATATACGCCTTAACTTGTGGAGAGCTAGAGAATGTTCTAAACATAGAAATTTGAAGTCTAACTCCCCAAATGCGCCCAAGAAGGAGGAGGTCTTTGAAATTTTCTCTAAGTATGGACAATTGAAATCCCACTATGCTAAATGCGCCCTACCTTGAAGAGAAATGCTTGAAGAATTTTCTAAATAACAAAATGGAAGCACTACCCATGAATTGCGCCCAAGATGAGAAGGAAGCCAGGAAATATTTTCTAAGTGTTTGCAAGTGGCAGGACAAAGGCTTAAATGCGCCCAAGCTAGTGATGAAATGATAGAATATTTTTCTAAGTATAAATATTTAAATTCCACCTCTAGAAGAAAATACGCCCAAGTCTGATGGAGGAGATGAAATTTTCAGAGGCATGGATAAAATCAGCAGGAATGAGTCAGAATACTCCAGTTTCACAAGGATGATGAAAATTGTCAAAGCAGAGCAAAGAAAGTTTGCCCGGATGAAGAAATGAAGATAAATTTCATGAGGAATTATTTTTCTAAAGTTCAAAATTCAAGAAAAGTTAAATGAACCCGTTCATTGTATACCCATGAATTCTACACGTTCTGAAGAAAATTCTCTTCTAGGTATTGAAGATCTTCGACAAGGAGTGGATTTCAAGGTCCTCTGCACTTCGCCAAGGCGTTTAAGATGGAGAATTTGATCGACGCTTGAACAATGAATTTTCCTAAGGGAAAATTTAAAAAATTTCTAAGGCAAGGAATAAAATGTGTTAAAAATGCATTGGCGGATGAATTTGAAAATGATCACCTAGATGATTTTTTATCAAATTCCTGATGAAACAGTTTGCTTGAGCCAGAGTTGGATGAAATGTCAGAGTGAACGCCTCAGCTGGAAAAGTGAAGAGGATGCAGTTGAAGCTAACACTTTCAAAAGATGCTTTTTTTAAAAAAATGCACCCTTGAGAAAGATTAAATTTGTCTAAGGCATTGAAATATGATGCACGGGTGTTAAAGCATGAAAAGCAGGTAAGTAAAGTGAATTTATATTATGAAGTGTTATGATGCTCTTCTCCTTGCTTGTTTTGCAGGAGGAACGTCGAGACCAAACGATGATGACTTGGGGAGATGAAGCAAATATTTGGAGAAAATGGCCAAGTGTTGAGACTTAGTACGTGCCCAGCTCAAGTGACAAAGAAGAAATGTTTTCAAAGCTCAGGATGGAGAAAAGAGTGGAAACCCAAGCAAAGTTGAAGAAAAAGGACAAGGGAAAATCATCATCAAGCAAGAGAAGGAGGTTGCCACCTTGAAGTCAGATCGAGAACTTGCCTGCCATACTAGTCCAGAAAGAAGTTGAAGCAGTGTGAACGCGTCTATGAACAGGAGTCTTCTGGAGGATGATGGACATTAATGGCTCATTTATTACCCCACTCCTCTTGGTGGTGGTTTTTTGGGTGAATCCTGTTTAGGGCTGAGGTGGCATGATCTGGGCCATCCAGCCGATTGTAATTTGAGTCGTCCGTTGGACTTGGCCAGCTATATAAAGGGGCATCCCCCCTCATTTGTACTTTAGTAGAATTAGAGCTTAGAGATCAGATTAGAGAGTAGAGCAGAGACACTTTAGTTGTAATAGCTTAGCATAGCATAGTTTGAAGGAGAAGGAAAGTTTTCCTTGGAAAACTTTGTAAGAGATTGTTGCGAAAAACTATTGTAATAAAAGATCTTTCATTGAATGGTGAATTCATCTTTGTTATGAGTAGCTAGCAAGATTTCTTCATCCCTTCGACTTCAAGTAGCGTAAAGCAGAGTAGTTTTCATTTTCATGCAAGTAGATGTTAGCTGTGGATTTGTGGTGTTAATCGAGGCAACTTCATTTTTATCCATACCACTAGCGGCTTGCTGACAGCAAGTTTGCCTTGTGTGGTCAACTGGAAAACATTACAAACTTAACTTCGATTGTGATTCATGTGTTTGTATGCGTCGTTTTGATGGTACTTACATGTTGAGTTATAATTTGAAAACCTCTTGTCACTCCCTTGAAGATTGCACCGACTTTGTGTAAGTTGTCCAATGTGAGGCGGAGCAGAGTCTTGTCGAAGTCTGTCAAGATTGATCCAACATCCCGTCCTTAGATAGAACATAAACTTCTTAGGCCCTACACTCATTTTAAATTCACTTCATTTCTGGTTAGCGTTAGGAAATTTACACTTACCTGCCAAATCATCCAAATTACATGAAAGCCCTTAATCCGCTATTTGTTGTCAACTGCCGAACAATTGTGTAAGTCCCCTTGAAATACCAGCAAAAACACATCGAGCCAACTGAGCGTATTCTATTGCATGAAGGAACCTTGGAGTTAAATGCATGATCTATCTCGCAATCTTAGCATGCAGGAAACTTTGTTCAAGAGAGGATAGAGTATCCGTTGGGAAACTTTATTGTGTTGGTGCGGTCACGAAAATTACATCAACAGGTATGATGCTAGATTCAGCATTTGTCAACCATCAAGTACCGGATGTATCACTGATCAGAGTAATCTTCTAGTTGGGAGGTACCCATAGTGAAGGTTCAATCAAGAGATACAAATCCTTGACACCAGGCTCAAAGGCATGACGATAGAATGATCCCTGTTGATTACCCTCGTGAAGGGACGGGTTCCTTCAGTCAAAGGAACACGGGAGACCAGTAGGTCTTCGAATGGGCAGTAAAGCCCATGATGATATCACCTTTTCCCTTATGATATAAAACCAAGATCAATGCTTCGCCATCAATTACCTTGAAGTAAAGGTTTGAGTCAGCATCATTCTTGGAGAAACCCAAGCTCATCTGGTAACGATCAATTCTTTCATACCAAGCACAAGGAGCCTGCTTAAGGCCATACAAAGCCTTCTTCAGCCTGCAAACATGAGACTCCTTCCCATGAACCTCAAAGCCATCAGGTTGCTCAATATATACTTCTTCCTCGATTACACCATTTAGAAATGTTGTCTTCGCGTCCATCTGGTGAATCTTCCATCCTTTAGATGTTGCAATAGCAATGATGGTCCTGACGGATGTATAACGAGCAACTAGAGCAAAGGTTTCCTCAAATTCTACTCCCTCTTTCTGAGAGAATCCTCTAGCCACGAACCTAGCCCTGTACTTCTTAATGCTCCCATCAGCCACATGCTTGATCTTGAAGAGCCACTTAGAAGAAACAACAAATTTCCCTTCAGGTCTAGGTACGATGTCCCATACATCATTCTTGAGGATGGATTGATACTCCTCAGTCATGGCATCTTTCCATACTTGCTGGCTAGGAGCTTCCTCAACACTGGAAGGCTCGAACTCAATGATTTGACTCATCAAGGCAACATAGCTTGAAAACTTATGAGGTCTCTTGCTTTCTCTGAATGTTCTTCTCGGGGCTGCAAGCCTTTCTGCCTCCTGCATTGTTTGCCTAGCTCAAAGAGGTCTCTTACAACCAATCACAATGTCTGTAGGCCCATTAGTAGGTTCCAACGGCTCAACTGGATCATCATCTTCTTTTTGATCAGTAGCCTCCCTCTGAATCTCAGGAGTATGGTCAACTTCCATATCCTGAGGAAACCCTTGGTCTTCAATATCTGCCTCCATATGAATGCCCTTAGATCTTTTGAATGCAACATCCTCTTCAAATGTAACATCCCTGTTAATCTCAATCAACTTCTGACCTGGAATGTAAACTCTGTAGGCTTTTTTAAATGGAAAAAAAAAATTCATTCAAAATGCAAAGGAAATCCTAGATTGAATCAAGTTAGTTACATCTTCAGCTGAAAGTAGTTAGTTTCCTTTCTTAACTATAGGACAGGTAGAGTATTACACCTATGACTTAGGATAATATTTTAATTCAAATAACTTTGTAATGAAGGCGCCAAAATACAAGGGAGTCGGTCTCATAAAACAAATAAAATTTGTTTATTAATATTTCATTTTTAAATAAATATTTTGTCTTTGTCATTGATGGCAACCCACTGCTCCCCTTGTCTCTGTTCCTCCCCCTATCTATGTACTTCTCCCCCCCTTTGACATCAATGGCAAAGGAGTCCATAGAGCTGTGAGATGGTGCAATGAAGAGCTCCCCCTTAAAAATAGATCTCCTTAATGACTAAAAGGAGAGGATATCACCCCTAACTTTTGCCTAAGATACTCAAAAGTCTCTTTGGGAAGAGGCTTTGTAAATATATTTGCAACCAATTCTTTAGTGGCAACATATTCCAATTTTACTTGTCCATCTACTACTTATTCCCTCAAAAAATGATATTTGATGGGAATGTGTTTAGTCCTTGAGTGCATCATTGGATTCTTGGAAATATTGATGGCACTTGTATTATCACAAAATATGGATATTGGATAATCATATTCTACTTTAATATCCTTCAAAGTTTGTCTCATCCAAAGAACTTGGGTACAACATGATGTTGTCGCTATGTAATATGCTTCAGCAGTGGATAGAGAAACTGAAGCTTGTTTGTTAATAAACGATGAAACAAGACTGTTCCCCAAAAAGAATGCACTGCCACTAGTACTCTTTCTATCATCCAAACTACCAGCCCAATCAACATTTGTATATGCTCTTAAGGTGAATTCTTCACCTCTTGGGTACCATAGATCAAAATCCATGTGCTTTTTAAGTATTTGAATATCCTTTTCACTAGCTACATATGTGTTTCTTTAAGAGCAGCTTGAAACTTTGCTACCATCCCAACTGCCTGCATAATGTCAGGTCTTGAAACTATCATATAAAGCAAACTTTCGGTCATTGATTTGTAAAGAGTTTGATTTGTATCAAGAGATTCATCATTCTTACTCAATTTACATCCTGTGACCATTGGTGTACTCACAGGATTGCAATCCTCCATTCTAAACTTTTTCAACATTTCTTTAGCATATTTAGTCTGTGAAATGAAATTCCTTTATCAAATTGAGAGACTTGTAATCCTAGGAAGAAAGACAATTCACCTAGCATGGACATTTCAAATTCTTTCTGCATTTTCATAGCAAAGTATTGACACATTCTACTAAAACTTCCTCCAAAGATAATATCCTCCACATATACTACAACAATGAATTGATGATCATTTTCAATTTTAAAATATAGATTGTTGTCCACAACACCTCTTTTCAACCCTTGTTCTTGTAAGGACTTGTCCAATCTAGAGTACCAAGCCCGAGGGGCTTCTTTTAACCCATAAAGAGCTTTCTTGAGTCTACATACATAGTCCTTAGCTTCTGACAAGGTAAATCCTTCAAGTTGTTCGATATATACCTCTTCTTTTAGATGTCCATTCAAAAATGCTAATTTAACATCCATTTGGTAAACTTTACAATTTTTGTGGCAAGCAAATGCTAGGAACATCCTTATGGCCTCTAATTGTGCAACTGGGGCAAATGTTTCTTCAAAGTCAACCCCTTCTACTTGAGCATAACCTTTGCATACCAACCTTGCTTTATTCTCTCCCACTTGACCATCTTCATTTAACTTATTCCTGAACACCCATTTGGTACCAATTGCATTTTTATCCTTGGGTTTTGGGACAAATTCCCAAGTTTTATTCTTCTCTAATTGATTTAATTCTTCTTCCATACCACTTACCCAATGTGTGTCTTTGCTAGCTTCCATAAAATCTTTAGGTTCAATTTTAGAAAGTAAAGACATATGTCCTGGTGTGGTGGCCAAGCTTCTCCTTGTTTGGATTTTTGTATCCATGTCTCCAATAACTAAATTTTTCGGATGATTTTTCTGAACAAATCTTGATGGTGTTTTGGGTGCCTTTGCTGGTGTTGTAGATATCTCATGTTCAATTTCTTCATCTTCTTCTTTGCAGCTTTCTTCTTCTTCATGATCAACTTCTTGAGTTATCTCTCCTTGATGCATGTTATCATCTACAAGAATATTTCTACTTTCAATGATTTTTTGTAACCTTTTATTGTAGCACCTGAAAGCTTTGCTCCTTGACATATCCCTTCGTCGGATCTAGTATCAAACTTGCCTAAATTTTCTTCATCTATCTTTATATAGCAATTGCAACCAAATACTTTAAAATACTTAATTGTGGCAGGTCTACCTTTCCAAAGCTCATATCGAGTCTTATTATGATTGACTCAAATTTGTGCTTGACTTAGAATATAAATTGTTGTATGCATTGCTTCTTTCCAGAATGAGTTTGATAACTTGGACTCATTAAGCATAGTTCTTTCCATTTCTTGTATTGTTCTATTTTTCCTCTCCACAACTCCATTTTGTTGTGGTGTTCTTGCAGCTGAAAAAGTGTTCTAATCCCATGTTTTTCACAAAATTCCTCAAACTCATTTGAAGTGAATTCACCACCTCTATCTGATTTTAGACATTTGATTTTTAATCCAATTTCATTTTCTACTAAAGCCTTAAATATCTTAAACTTCTCTAGGGATTAAGATTTTTCTTTCAAAAAAGCTACCCAAGTAAATCTAGAGTAATCACCAATTAACAACATAAAATAACTTTCACCTAGCATACTCTTTGAATGGGTTGGTCCACAGAGGTCTGTATGGATGAGCTCCAATGGTTTAGATGCTAAATACTCCTTTGATTTGAAGGTGACCCTTGTTTGCTTCCAAAGTTAACAATGATTGCAAATGGTATTTGAGAGCTTTGAGATTTTTGGCATATCTCTTACTGCCTATGTATTTCTGATTTTGATAAGATTGTCAAAGTTGATGTGTCCCATCCTTCTATGCCAAAGCCAACTTTCATCTCTTTTTGCCATAAAACATTTTTTACCTCTATTTTCATTTATGATGTAGAGAGTATTAGCTGTCCTATATGGTTTTGCTATCAATCTTCCTTCCTTTTTGATTTTACATCCCTTTGCATGAAATGAGAGAGTATGACCTTGATCACATAACTAGCTTACACTTAGAAGATTGTGCTTTAATCCTTCAACATGCAAAACATTCTTTATCTTTGTTCTTACATTATCTAGACTAATAGTTCCTTTTTCCAACAATATTAGCTGAAACACTATCCCCAAAATCACCGTACCTCCATCTATGTTCTTCAATGTGAGAAATTTACTTTTGTCACCAGTCATGTGACATGAACAGCCACTGCCTACATATCATTGTTCTCCATCATCTTGAGCATGTAGGGCAGTTTGTATTAATATGGATTTTTCTTTTTCTATCTTGTTTTTTTCTTTTCTATCTTCTTTCTTCCTTTTCCATACTTTTGAATTCTCTTTTTGTTCCTCAAGGATGTCTTTCTTTTTCTCTCGCTTTGGGGGATCTACAAAACCAGTTCTACAAAATTGTGCTATATACCCATAGTTATTGCATTTATAGCATGCAATATTGTAAAGTAGAGGAGCAAAAGAATTTTAATTCCTTCTATCTAACCTAGAGGTATTCTTACCTTTGTTGCAACCAGAACTTTTCACATGAGTCCTACAATTTATTGCCTTGTGACCAAAATGATTGTATGTGAAACAATAACCAACAAAAGGATGATAGAACTTAGTCATATGTGCTTGCCTTTGTGGAAAGAATTTTTTGAATGTGTTCTTATTCTTTTGATATGTGTTTGGTTTTGATGCAACATGACTTTCTTTTGCTTTACTACATTCTCCTTTGATGGGGCTTTTAAGTGCATCAATATAACTCTTTGGTTTTTCCGTATTTGATTCTACTTGTGCCTTTTCTTTGCTCTCTTCATAACCAAGACCTGTTTTTATAGATGGCGATCTTTGTTGATTTATAATACTGTTTAAAATGTCAGTGCTCTTTTCAAACTTGAGACTTTTGTTTAATTTGGCAGTTGTTTCTTTTAACTCCTCCCTTAGAGAGATAATCTCAAATTCTAGTCTTCCACAATTTTCTTCTTTTACCTTTACTTGAGATCTAATCTCTTCTTCAATTCACTTAGTTTCCTCAATTTGAACTTTCAAATCTATGACTACCCTTTCAGATTCCTCAAGTATTTTGGCCTTTGATTTACATTCTTCTTGAAACAATAGCTTATACTTTGAATTCTTCTTTCTAAGTCTCTCAATTTCTTCTATAGTGCGATAGAGTTCTTCCTCAAAGTTATCTTCATTATCAGATTTAGTCTTCTCTTCCTCATGTGAGTGCTTGTTTTTTTTATCATTATTTCCAATGATATTGTTGTCACATCCCGCCCGTCGAGGAATAGGAAGATTAGAGAAAAGTAAAATAAAGCCTAAGAAAATGAATAGGGAGGTGATGACTCTTGTTTAGGGCTCAAGAAAATCGAGCATTTATATGGGTTGATCTCCTCGGTAAGGAGACAACTTGAAATAAATAGGAATGGTCGCACAGTTCATAAGCATGGCATTTCACCTCTTTGGCCATCCAATTGTAGGGCAAGGACAAGATATGACACGCAAGGCAAGAAAATGGACACACAACCCTTCATAAATCAACATTTTTGGGCCTTTTTTTTCCGAGAGGAAGGCAAATTAAGAAGTGATTAGAAGTCAGTAGGAGATTTCACCAGATTTTTCTATGATTGAGCATTAAATTGGAAAGGACACGAAGAATGGTGCGAGACATGGCACCCCTATCCATGGGAGACCAAATTTTGCTAATCACATGTAAATTAAACACCTACACAGCTTTAAAAACTCTCACGACCCCTCCATTGGGGAGGTGTGCTAGTTTGGAGGGGAACGAATACAAGAGAGACAAGTTGGACAGAAAACAGGAGGAAAAAAAAGTACAAGGAAGGAAGGAATACAATGTAGGAGAGGAAGATACAGAAATGTGAGCAAGGAGAGGCCACAAAGGGGGTGAAAAATCCATCAAAAGTGAGGTGTTCTCAAGGAATGCCATGATTGCAAGATATGCATAGAATTTAGTTTGTTAAAAACACTTTAGAAACTTTTGAGCAAATACAATTGGCAAGTTGTGAGTTGAGCATCCATACAATAAACGGGTTGAGGAATTTCGTGAAGGGGGAGGGAGTATGGGGTGACTGGGCAGAAAGATAATAGAATATTTGGAAGCACGAAATTTTGGTAGTGTATGGCATGAGAAGGAGAATAGAAAGGGACAATGTGTAGGAGTGTAGAGAGGCCAAAGGTAGAATTTAAGGAAGAACCTAAGGCAAGCAACCAAATCGTGTAAAGAGATGGGACAACAAAGCAAAATAGAGGAATGTTGCCAGTGCAAAAATTCACCCTATGTGAGAGGAACACGGCAAGGAACCTGCCTACGTGGATAAATAGGCGATCCCGTTGGGTACCATTTGCATAGCACAAGTGAAAGGAGGGCGATTTTGTAGAGAAAAGGGAATTCAAGGAGACGGAAGATAAATTTTAGTGCCCACACTATAAAGTTCTTCAACATCGTTCTTGAAGCTAAGTATACTCCTCCGCAATTATTCTATTAGAGTAGTGTTAAATTCATATATATCTACTCTTGCAGCTAAAAAGATTAATTTAGGATGGTTAAAGGATGTTCAGATGATATTTCACATATAGCTACTACCAGTAAGGGGATATTGAGTTACAATTCAAGTAATAATAATAATAAGAAGAAGCGCAATCCCTCTTCCCTTATATATAGGATAGAACCATGTGCAATTTATGCAAGCTTAAAAGAAGGCACGTAAGTTGTTTGATAAAATGCCTCCAAGAAATGTAGCCTTGAGTATTGCCCCAGGATAGGATATGTTCCAAATGAGTTGCAAAAGACAAGCCTTAAAATATGCGATTACATGAAAAAATAGCCTCCTATTTATTTACACTCAGCTAGAGTTTGAGAAGAGGATACAATACGTAGAAAAGCATGACTAAAGAGGATTTCTATTAGATTTTGTAAGTGGCAGGAGCCACTTTCTATCACCACCACATTTACAAAGCTTTGGAGTAGAATTCAATGAAGAAGAATTTATATCCAAACACTCTTGAATATGTTTGAAAGGTTATACATTTTCTTGCAGCTTTTGAAGCATGAATTTAGAACTGTCTAATGTCGTAGTTAAAAATGACTAAATAAAAGTGATTTATGCTTATTTATGAAAGGTTGGATAATTATAAATTAAATATTACTTTTTATTGATCTTAAATGAAATTAACATTCTTTATAAGTAATTGGGAATCAAAATCTAGGGGTAACCAATATTAGTATGTTGCTCAAGAACATGAAAACTTAGGATTATGAGAAGTTCATAAACCAAGAATTTAATATAATCAAGGGTTAAATTATTTGAATATCCAGGTGATTGGAATTTCGAGCAGACATTGAGTTCATTACATCTCTATATTGAGACTTTAAGTGAACCAAGGTGGAAAAGAGTCCTAGATCAAATCTTTAGTTGCAAGATAATCTTATAAAAGGAACCACATAAAATATATAATTAATATGAGCCTTGGCACTTGGTTGCATAATATTGTAACATACACCCCTTTTTTTTTTTTGAAAAACTCCTGTTTGCTGTTTTGCTTGTTCAATGAAGTGTTTGTGTTTGTTTCAATGTGCTTTTAGATATATGCAGCATTAAAGATTGATTGCAAATAACAAGTAAACAATAGATAATAATGCTTATCACTAAGAAACCACAATATACATCAACGCATTCATTTCAGTTTTGAAACCAGAGTATTACATTGAAATAATCAGACCTGATAAACATCCATGGCAGCAGCAGTGAAGCTTAATATTGGCATCAAACAACTCCTCAGCTTTTGGCTTCCAAAGTCCTTACTCTCCAATGCCCAACCCACTAAAATCAGACCACGATATTCAACATCAGAAATCAACGCATTTGTTGGCCTCAAACTGGAAATTTGCAGCAACAAGGGCATCCCTCCTTGAAAGGTTCGACCCTCTCTAAAAAAATCCAAATCTCAACCAAAAATTGCAAACTTTGTTGTCCCTGATTTTTGACATGCAAAAATCAGAGATAACCCATCAAAATTTGGACATTTTTAGGCCTCAAGGCACATATTACGAGGTACAGAGGTTGGGCATTTTAAGTTTTGAGTTTATAGTCCTTTTGGATAACATTTTTCATTCACTCTCGTCCGTTTTCGTGAAATTCTAAGTCATTTTTGGTGTATTTTTGGTCAATTTCGGGTTTCTTGGGCATCACTGCAAGTAGGGGTTTTGGTTTCTTATTATAAGTCAGTAATAGGAACTTTTTACCTCTATGGAAAGTGATAATGTTTTTAAAAATTTCATTTCAAGTCAGTAACAGGAACTTTTTGTTTTAATTATAAGTTATAGGAACTTTTTGTGTAACTTACAGGTGTAGGAACTTTTAGCTCACTTTACAAGTTACTTTTTTAAAAGTTACTTGCAACATGTTATAAAAAGTCTGATTTCACTTAAGTAACTTGTTATGAGCTCCAAAAGTTCCTATTTCTCTTTATTTTTAAAAGTAACTTGTTATGAGCTCCAAAAGTTCCTATTTCTCTTTATTTTTAAAAGTGAACTTGTTATGAGCTCCAAAAGTTCCTATTTCTCTTTATTTCTAAAAGTGAACTTGTTATGAGCTCCAAAAGTTCCGATTTGAGTCTTTTATCATAAAATTCACTTCCAATGAGTTCTCTCAAGTTTACTTGTTATTATCTTTTTAAAACCTGATTTTGTAAGGGAGTCGATTTATTACTTGCTCTGAGTGGTCAAAAACCCAACGCCATTGTTGGATAGGGCAGTTTGAGTTTGAGTTTGCATTTGTTAGAAATGTCTTTTGCTGTAAAACGCCATATCCATTTCAAACGCCATTGATTCATTTTCATTCCATCTTCATTTCAAAGGCGTTTTTCATATTCACATCATTCAAAACGTGTTTCATTCAAAATGCCATTCATTTCATGATAAAAACATTCTTTGCTGGAATGTTATTCATTCCTTTCAAAAACGCCTTTCTTTTTCAGTGTTTTTCATCCATTAAAATGCCTTTTGCTGAAACACGTTTTCAGCTATCTCTCATTCAAACATTTTTTTTTGTATCAAATGCCTTTCCATTGCTGAAAAACGCCTTCATGATTCTCAATTTCATTTCATGTTCATTTCATTTCACCTTCACATTTACGTTTCTCCATGATCTCATTGCCATTTTCTGCAAAAGAAAGAAAGAAAAATGATGCCCTTGGCTGCAAGTCGAGATTTTATCAACCAACTGCAAGTAGAAAGTTTTGGTCAAGACTGCAAGTAGAAGTTTCAAAAATAAACTTGCAATGACCTCTCATTTTTCCTACCGAACTTGCACTCAGTTACTTGAAATATGTTCCAAAAATCCCGATTACACACTTTACTTGCAGTCAACCTTCCAAAACCCAAAATTGAGCTTTGGCCTCACTTTTGCAGCCCCTTTGTCTCATTCTCGTTAGTCCGTTTGCACACATGACCCACCAAATCCATAATATAAGGCATGGGCCTTATTTTTCAAACAAATTCCAAGGCTGGAGAATGATACAAAGAAAGAACAACAACATGACGAAGCCACACAAGGAGTTGAATAAGTAACATGATTGAGCATGGAATGCTTTCAAGACAAAGATGGAAGAATGTTTTCCAAACAATGGCATGAAGATCCAATCAAGGATGATGTAGTTTGAGTCATGTCTTCGGACACTTATAATAGTTTCAATTATGTATTTGTAATTTAGTTTTAACAAATTACATGTAAAATGGAAAAATGTAATTGCATGTGATCATATCACTTGCAAAGTTGTAACTTATAATTGCATGTAATAACATTACAAGTAGGACTTGTAATATTGAATAAGTCAACTGCAGTTAGTTAGTGGTTGAGAGAATTTCTCAAGTTAGTTGGGATCCTCCACCTTTTTCTCAAGGCTTCTCTCCTATAAATACTTGAGGGGGTCTATTGTAATATTTATTTTTTGGCAATGCAACAAAACTCTACTAGTTTGTATGTGCACTTTAAGACTTTGAGCTTAGATGTAAATCAGATTACAGTCAATTAAAAGAGGCAAATTACTTTTAAACTTTGTGTTGATTCAAGGTGTTATGTGACGACATTTTCTGCATATTGATTGTGAGTTTTGTGGTGTTATATAAGAGGGATTCAAGCTCAATTTTGCAGACTTTGAGCTACTTATTGCGTTTGGAGTTTTAGATTGGTTTTCAGATTTGATATTGCAGACTTTGAGTTGTTTGTCACGTTTGAAGTTATTGTAGAACACTCAAGCAAAGGGGGTAATTTGCAGACTTTGTGCTGCTTTTATTTTCTATGTTTGTGCATTAAAAGTGCATCATGTAGTTAGATTTTGAACTGCTACATACTATACTTGGTTACCAGAAAATCATCTACAAAGGTAGATAGGAGAATAAGTCGTCAAAGACTTTGTGCTTTCAATTTGTTTTCCCATCCCAGAGGACCAACAGAGGACTTTGTGCCTTTATGGAAACTTTGCTTCTTTATTTGTTTAACTTCATTAATCATTTATGCTTTCAACTGTGATTCTTTTCTGAAAAAAGAGAACAAAACAGAGTTTCACCCAGATTTATAATAGATTTGTAGTTAGAGTTTATTTATGAATTGTTAAAATAGAAAGCAAAGGGGGAGCCTTCCCTTTGAAAATAGGAGAGTTTATCTCACACACTGTGGCTGAAACCACAATTTTGCATATCCTCAAGGTATACAAAATTTTCAACCAACAAACTTATACTTGAAATAATCAGCTGGAGATAAGTCGTCCAATGAAACAACACCCATTTTAATATCTCAGTCCATCTCAGACCTATGAGCAAAAACATGGGTTCAGGTCCAGCAAAGTGTTACCCAGAAAATGATATAAAACTCACCAAAATCTTCATAAAATCACACCAAATTAAAGAACTAAACAAACCACACCCAAAACTCCTCAAAATATCTGGTAAATCTTCATTTTCAATCACCAAACTCGAAATTTGTTAAGCTCTATATGATCCCTATTGTGGAATCACTCACAATCTAACTAGGGTGGATATTTCACCACCGAAATCAGCCCAAACAAAGAGGGTTTTTGTCCTCAGTTCGCAGCACAAGCAATCTGGAAGAAATCCAGCAACATTCTGTTATGTTGCCAAAGTAAAGATTGCAAATGAGAGCCAAAATGAGATTATAAAGAGATTAGGGCGACAGGACTTGAAAAGTTTCTCAATTCCCTCCTGAAAACCCACGCCCTTCCTTTCATTTGAAAATTTAAACATTTGTAATTCCTCTTCTCCCTTGGGCGTCCCACACATGAGGAAATATAAAATTAATAAATCTTTTAAAAACAACTTAAGTTGTACGCGTAAGCCCAAGGTGCTTTTTTGAATGACCACTCACCTCCTCAACTTAAGTTTATAAAATAACTTTATAAAGCAACTCAAGTGACTGATTAAATCAATTAAACAATACAACCTTAGACTCTCCAAACCAGATGAGAAATAATGCTGCTGCGTACATACTGGCCTGGGACCAACACCCCAAAAATGACTTACTATAAATAGCACCGCTAAAAATAGTTAGTGTGCACCAAACACCAAACTGAGCAAAATAGAAAACCACTGAAGAGTACTATGACCAACTGAAGATAGCAAACATCATAAACCGACCACTGCTAAAAAAATAGAAAGATGCCAACCACCTCAACTGCCACCATTGCTAGAAATAGTAACCTAGTGTTGAACTGCTACCAGACCCACTACCAGAAATAGCACTTACTAAAAATAGCATACTACTAAAAATAGTAAGTAACTCCAAACACATTTTGAGCACAAACCGAACAGTCGTCACAACTTACTAAAAATAATAAGTCCAGAAAAGGTTGTCAAATGCAGATGCATGTCATACCATTGCAAAGCTCTCTGAAAACCAAAAAAGAATCCAGAAACCAAACCTACATGCAAACTCCTAATTAAAATGCATGTCACTTTCATTAAATGCATGTCACATCTCTCCAAAGCTTTCTGAAAACCCAGAAAGATCCAAAAAACACACTGCCAAACTCCTACATGCAAACCCCTAAATCCACAAAAGAAGCCTCCTGAAAATAGGAAACCCTAATTCTACCTCTGACTAGCCTACAAGCATCCGGAAATAGGCTAACAATCACTGGAAAGTATAGTGCTAAAAATGGGGACATTACAAATATTGTAAGAAAGGGTGACTTCATTTAGTGGCACTACAACGATTCTTTACTAAACATATCTTTATTATTGAAACTCGGTGCTTTTGATAATCCATTGATACCATGGTAAATGCTTTATATGATTGCATGATGTCTACCATTTTTTTAGATACGAGAACCTTGATAGTGAAATTATTATTATACCTAAATGAAATGCAATATAAGTGTATATGGAAGGCAACTATTGTTAATTTGACAATGTGGTTGTGCTCGAGTTATGAGATAAATCTTATGTAGCATCTCTTGATACCTTACTAATGACCTTTAAGGTCATGTTTAGACCGAATGACAAGTATGAATAAACTATCTAGTCGATTAACTAGACTATCATAACAATATAGGGTTAAACCATAGTGTAAAGGAAATTGGAAGATTAAGAATATTAGTAGAATAACTATTATCGGGTTTATATTTTCATATGTTGGTCCAATGGACATAGTGTTGCCAACTTTCTTAAGTAGTATTCAAGCATTGATTATACTTAATACACACTTATAAATACTATAGTATGTCCTTCAAAGATAACTATTGACCCCTTGAGTATATGAACCTCAATATTGAATATAATATGTAAATTTCAAATGGAAGTGACTTCCTATAGGTTTGTGTGAACCAAAGTAGTTTAGTGTTGTGTAATAAGCCTAACCCCTATGTTGATAAGACGAAACTGAGGACGTTCAAGTTGGTTCATGAATAATAATGGGTTGAGTTTAATTCAAGTCTTTGATATCCTTAAGGGGGAGTGTTAGCAAAACCTTAGTTATGGGAACTTGGGTGTAGGTGTCCCAAAGAGACTATGTAAGAAGAAGTCCCAGAGAGACTATGTGAGAAGAACTATGTGTGACTTTGATCTGTTTGGAAGAGGGTACATAGGCGGTCCTTGGGTGAAGGATACCTCTCTGACCTCAAGTCCAAACGGGGAGGGTTTAGGGAGATAACTCCAAGGGTTGGGGTTGTTCCTAATTGGTTTGACCTTCTCTCTTTAGTAGGCTTCAATTTGAGGCTGAAATGGGTACCAAAATGGAAATGAATGAGTCAAAATTAAAAAAAATAATAACCTATATTTAATACATGATGTGCTTTTGAATAGTAAATAAATGAAGTAAGGGATTTAAAGACTTTATAATTGGTACTTGATTATATGTATATGTTGGGTAAAGGCCATCTCGTGTTGGTTCCATGTAACTTTTATGTGTTGTGAAAACCAACTCCATATCTAGAGGTCTCTATGTATAGGCCCGTGTATCTGTTGATTGTGATTGTGATTGTGATTCATGTTATGTATTTCACGTCCAAGTGTGAACCTCTAGGATATTTGAGCAGTGACAAGCAATCATTGGACCATGCCAATGATCGATGTCTGGGCTACTGCTAGGAACTAGCTAGCATTCACTTGGTTCATGGAGGTGAAGGTTGCTATGGGCTAGCCTAGTTATGATACAATAACGGTTGCACGAGTAGGGACCCATCCGTGTGGGTAATGGTAATCCGGGGCTAACTGTTGTATCGAGGGGGTTCACTGGCTGTCACTAAGGGCACGGAAGTGACCGATGCCAAGTGTTACCCATGATGTGAAGAAGATAGATGACAATATTGATGTATTGTGGAGCCCAATTAGACTCAAAGGTTAAATTTTCCCCACTTTTGTCGAAGCGTTTTACCCCCAAATAAACTAACAGGGGAATGCAAGCGGGGCAGAGCAATTTTTCATGGAAGAATTGGGCAAACAATAGGTTGAAAGTTATTTGTTTACAGACAACTAGAGTGCCATACATCTTGCAAAGAATTTCGCCTTAGACTCAAAAACCAAACACATACAGTTGAGGTATCATTTCATTTGGTCGATGTTGGAGGATGGACAAGTAAAACTAGAAAGGATACATACAGATAATAATCCAGCAGATATGTTGACAAAGGTAGTGACAAGGGAGAAGCTAAGCTCCTCTTCAACTTCGGTTGGCCTTCAAGTTTGAAAATAAATTAGAACAGCAAAATCTAGGGTGCTTATTTCCAGTGCGAGCTACAAGGGCAGCGGTGTTATGATCAGTATCCAAGTGGGAGATGATAAGGTGTGGAGTCTGATCAATCTCCAAGTGGGAGATTGTTGTATTGTGGAGCCCAATTAGACTCGAAGGTTAAATTTTCACCACTTTTGTCGGCACATTTTTCCCACAAATAAATTAATAGGGGAATGCAAGGGGGGCAGAGCTCCTCTTGTGGGGTCCCACCCCCAACCGAGGGCTCAAGGGCAATGCCTCCGAAGCAAAAAAATCACCATATTTTGTATAAAGAAATTGCTGCACATTTTTATTTAAATTACAGTTATAAACAATTGTAAAAACCGCCAGAAATGAAGAGTTTTTGCTGCACATGGGAATTCCAACAGCCACGGTTGGAATGTGAGCAGCTGCGCGCGTGTGGAAGGTAAAGAATCGTGTGGTTTTCAGTTAAGTTGTACGGTGATGTATGCTAGAGCTCATTACTATGCATTTGTAATGTATACTGGAGTTCGTCACTATGTATTTGTGATGTATGTTGGAGCTTGTTACTATGCATTCGTGATGTATGTTGGAGCTCGTCACTGTGTATATGTGATGTATGTTGGAGCTAGTCACTGTGTATTTGTGATGTATGCTAGAGTCAATCAATAATGCAATTGCAATATGCGTATGAGCTAGTCACTATTGTACTTGTGATGTGCAAATGAGACTGTCACAGTTGTACTTGTGATGTACATATGAGCTAATTGCCATTGAACTTGTGATCTATGTATGATCCAGATTCCAATCATTGTTGTCCTTGGGATGTGTATGAGCTAGTCAGCTTGTGTATATGGATGTATGCTCGTGACAATCATTGTGTATGATCTTTGGGATTATGGTATGATACGCCCTCTTGTGAATACACTAATGTTTGGTAATGTTTGTTATGGACCCTACACTTAATGGCAAAGTTATTATCATTATATTATAATTGGATTAAGTTGATAACTTATGTTTAATGAATAGTCATGGTTTAAGTGTGAGATCAAAGATCTCCTGCAAGAGGAGAGAATGAACTCCCTCTAACATTGTGGGGAAAACTACGAAGCCTTTGATTCCCATGAGGGGATACGTAGGCAAGGTCACCATGATCCCTCAAGTTTCTATGGATGACCATGATCATAGGAGCTTGGCACTTTTGGGTGTAAGCATATAAGTGGTGATGTTGAATTATTATCACCTTGATGAATGAAAAACTTTTGTAATTAGCACTTCAAATATAGACGAAGATGCTTGGTCAGTTAAGTTGGTAGTTGTTGCTAATTGAATTTTTTTTTTTAAATTGTAGTGTCTAAGGGGCGAATTTTATAATTGTCTTCTGTTTTGAATGCCATAAAAAGCATCTCTTCTCTATAGCTGTCCCAATCACTTTCATTGGATGAGCTATCATCTCTATAAGCATAGAGACTCTTCTTGTAATCATAGAATTTCTTATTCTTATTAGTTTTATCATGCTTATGACTATTTTTGTTTCCTTTCTTTGTATAAAGATCTTCTTCATCACTATCACTTTCTTTCAAATATGGGCATTTCTTAATAAAGTGTCCTACTTTTCCACAATTGAAACATTTAAATAGCAGTTTTCTCTTGTTGTTTCTGTTTTTCAACTTCCGTACAAAGTAAGATTCCTCCTTGTTTGTTTCTTCCTCGGAACTCACTTGGCATAGGTTCTTTCTTTTTTAACCTTTTTGTGGCTTTGAAGGCAGATATCTTTTTAGATGTATTGTCCTTTTCAGTCCTTATCCTATATGTAATGAAGATTCCATGTGGCTCATCCATGGTTAATGTATCCAAGTCCTTTATCTCTTTTATATCAGAAATTTTAGCATCGAATCTTAAGAGAAGAGATCTTAAAACTTTTTGTACTACTATTGATTCTTCTATTTTTTCACCACAACCCTTTATGCTATTGACTATCTCATCTACTCGAAGCAGATAGGCAGCAATATTTTCTTCATCCATCATTTTAGACTCAAATTGTCGTTGATGGGTTTGAAGTTTTGCTTTCTTTACTTTGATGTCTCCTTCATAAATATTTTTTAATTTATCCCACATATCCTTAGCAGATTTGCAATGCATTACTTTCACAAGTTCTGATTCCGTTAATCCACATAAAATTGCATTCTTGGCTTTAGCATTGTTTTCACTTGCCCTCTTTCCTGCTGAATCCATTAAGGGAGTTTATGGAGCTTTACATCCATTTCCACTGATTGGCAAATATCAAATCCAAGAGCATTTAAATAAGTTTCCATCCTTAGGCTCCAAAAGGCGTAATTTGTCCCATCAAACAATGGAGCCTTATTAGAAGAGAATCCTTCTTGTCTGCCCATGTGTGCTCTTTAGATCTACCTTCTAGTTTGTTAGACTAATTCCAAAGGAACCGGCTCTAATGCCAATTGATGAGCACACGGTTATACTAAGAGTGGGGGGGGGTGGGTGAATCAGTATAACAATATTCTTTTACCTTTTAAAACTTATTTAATCATTTCAAGATTTAATCAAAATTAGCACATATGTAAAATCAAATAATAGCAACACAATAACAAGGAGATTAATATCAATATAGAATCAATATAAAAATAAACATATAATATATTAATAAGAAAGTAAGTAAACCACAGCGATTAATATCACTATATGGCAGCAATCAATAATTATCAAGGACAGCAATCATGTAATTTAAAACAGCAGCAATTATGTATGAAGAGGTGCAGCAATTACCTATTAAGGAGATTATGATATACAGCAATTAAAACTGATGTTAAAGAATAGTAATTATTTGTCATTTAAAAGGATGATTAAGGGGCAGCATTAATAAGTGATTAATAACTTAAAATGGGAGTGATTAAATATGTGAAAAGGCTGTGATTAGTAAATGAGGAGTCATGTTTATTTGAAGGGTTATCACCTTTCAAAAAGGTGTCTCTACTCTTGGAGACAAGACATAAAGGATATAAAATGAAATAACAGATGGGAGAAGGAGGAAAGTAAAATTCAAATTTAAATATTCATTTCCAGATTTGGACAGCTCTTGCTGAGCAGCTAGTAATCATCCATGGAAGCATACACAACAATTGTATAAATCAGGGAAGGCTCCAGGAAGTCAAATTGCATATTTATAAAGATAACATTCAAACAAAGCAATCAGATTTCAAGGCCAATAATCTATGATATATTGGCAGACCCATATACAAATTAATGCATGATTTCAAGGGCATAAATTAGAGAAAGCAATCAAGACTCAAAACCTATTAAATCATATAAATGGGCTGTTCTATATATACTCAATGAATGCATGATTATAGAGTCCATATTTAGAAACGGAAATCAGATCTATGTCAGGATCAAGATCACCATTTTGTGCATACCAAAATCAGAGACATATGAATAATAATAATATTCCATAAGCTCTTACATGATGACTATCTTCAAGAAATCATACCTGATTCTCCCCTTGTAAAGAGATCTGACTTCATTTCCAAAATTCAAAGAAAGTATTATCAACTGTAAATATCTAATATCCTATTATATATCTATGATTGTTCATTTATCATATCTATTACAAACTTTAAGGCAATTTTAGTAATTGTATCTCGACATACCCACAAGGGACATTACATCCTACCTTGCTGGTCAGGGAGTTTTCAGGGTACACCTTGAGGAAAGCAGCTGTTTGGAGAGGCAGGAGAGGCGGGAATCACCACCTGGGTGTTGGAGGCTAGTTTGATGATGAGTTCTTATCACCCTATGACATTGGAAATACCTTTTGCTCCATCATAGACATGATTTACAGTTTGTATGGTGTTGTTCTGATTTATACCAGTGGCTTGGTAGGGGCTGGTATGTGTTTCTATGCACCTGTGATGGGCATCTTTCACATCCATAGGAGACCACTGAGTGGAATGGATAGTTGATGACATGGACAAGTCAATCTTGGTTACAAGTTCAAGTGTCACCAGTGAAATGAGTGCATAGAATGATATGATGGGGATCCATGGAAACGAACCACTTTGTGCATCCACAATTGAAATGGGCACAAGGCCCCACATTGGTAATGTAGAGGTTGTTATTGGTCAACCTTGCGAGCAGGAGGTGGTTTCTTCTGAGACTTGTATGTTAGATCATAACACTGTTCCACCTTCTTTACAAAAGGATTGCAAAGCATCGACTAGTGAGGAAGATGGCGTTCATGATGATATATTTCTTTGAGGAAGATGGCGTTCATGATGATATATTTCTTTCTCCTTAAGGCAAATCAGAAAATTCATTTTATGCAGCTGATTGTGATCATTGGCATAATGAGACACATGAATGGAAGGATAAGTTGAAGGTCACTAAAGATCAGGTTGATCAAACCTTAGCTCGCTTTAATAGCACGCACAAGTTCGTCGCATAGCTCCTTTGGTCAACTGAATTTGAGGAAAGACGGAAAGGGGTATCGACTGGAGCTTCTATCCCAAGCTTGCAGACTATCAAACATGCTTAGGTAATAAAATCATATTACCTCCATTTGCTTTCAAACAGAGACCTTGCCATCAGGGTTACAGAGAAGGTTGATGGAGTTGTTGCAAGGTCTATCCATCATGATCTGAGTTATGCATCATCTTCTAATGATGGTGGTGAAGCATGGAATCCACATGACTACTCTGGTAATCCATTGATGTAGACAAGTAAATTTCGCCTTGATTGCATGGTGAGGTGTGTTCATCAGTTTTCTTTCAGCCCACATACACAAGATTTGACAATGTCTTTGATAGCACATAAAGGTGGGTTGAATAAGGGATTATCTAGTTCACTCTGGTATGATGTGTTTTCGACTACAGGTGACGAATTCAAATTTTGCAAGTCTCCTACTTTGCTTTCTCCAGATGGTTGCTTCCAAAAACAGGAATCTGAGACTTGGTTCATTTGGATTCGAGTGGTTATCAGAGTGGCACAACGAAAATCAGCAGGTGTTGGGAATGATGGACTTCCGATTTGACTATGGGATCCAAGGATTTTTATGACTGGTAGTCTACTTCATTTGACTACAGGGATTGGCAGAGGAGTTGTGTATAGCGATATCATGATGATGCAATAGGATTGTGGCAAAGCATTCTACAGGTTCATCTGGGATCCTGGCATTTGGCCATGGTATGCAGGTGTGGATTGCTTGGGGACAAGCAATCTCCGGAAAGGGAGGACTATAATGTTCCCTTTTATGTGACCTTGGATTTTAATTATTTAATAAGGTCATTATTTTAATTATTTAATATTTTCCCTCAAAATTAATCATAAGGGTAATATTATTTAATTAATTTAATAAAGTCACTTTATTATTTCCCTAAGCTTAAAGTTGGAATTAAAAAGTGCGGAAATTTGAATTAAGCTCTAGAAGCTTCCTCAGATGATTATGAAATGGGAGTGAGCTCATTTGTGGTTATGAGAAGATAACTATATTTGTTTGGTTTTTAGGAGAGCTCAACTTTCTGGTGCTCAAGGACGGAAACCCTAGAGTCTACAGATTTGTATGAAAACCCAGATCCTCTCTTTGGCAGAATCACACAGGTTTCGCATCTGTGCTTCAAGGATCGATTGATCAATTTGTGGAAATTTGTAAGTCTTCTCTAAAGACAAATTTCAGTGTCGAATATTGGGTTATTGCGGGTGGATATCTCAAGTGATATTTATTCATTTTGTTATAATGCCATTTTCATAATCTTTGGAAGATTTGGTCGGCTTCATCTGTCGTATCTTATGTATGCTGGAGAGTGGATTTACTTAAATAAATCGTGAGTTAAAGACTTATATTGCAACCTATGATATTTTGTGCTTCATTTAATTCTTAGCCGCATCCTTCTATACATACTTGCAGTCTTATTTGCTGGCCACTACATGTCAGCAAGGAATATTATATGGGACACAGGGGTTAGCATGATATTTATGGTCAAAGGAGTCCCGTCAGAAATTACTAAGGCCAACGTAGGATTTTGTTTCAGCCACAACTCTTGTGGTGAGTCAATTTCTTATTAAAAGGCCCGAATAGCTTCCATTATCATATTGCAGCCTTGTATCTTTGGTTGCACCTTGAAGACAATGCCGCCACACTCCTTATAGCCACGTGAGCATTTGGAAAGGTATAAAAAAGAGAAAAGTCAGCTAGTCAACACCTCTGCAAATCGGGTCCTAGTTGACTATCTGCTCACCCTTGTCGCCATAGCTTATTTAGGCCAATCAATGCTACAGACATAGTGGGAATAAAGACAAAAGACATCAATTGGTCAGAAGACCATTATTCCCTGCCTATTGGGACCTGCTTGCTAGGCTATTATTGAACGATGGTTTACTTTTGCCACCACCTTAGTTTATTCACCACCATTTTGTTGCAAGGTGTGTTCCCTTGGTCTCCTTATGTTGTGCAGCACATCGCTTGGGTTCGTGACACGGCTTAACCGCCTCCCGTGGATTCATTAAATCTAGTGGTTGTATCAAGCATTAACAGGTTGATCTTTTGGTGCAACAACAATTGTCTACGCAACAATTAGTATCAGAGCCTTGGTCACGAGTTCAAACCCCTCGCTTGCGCAAGGGGGATTGTTGCAAGGTGTGTGCCCCTGGTCTCCTTGTGTTGTGCAGCGCAGTGCTTGGGTTCGTAACATGGCTTAACTGCCTCCTGTGGATTCATTAACTCTAGCGGTTGTATCAGGCATTAACAAGTCGATCTTTTGGTGCAACAGCAACTGTATGTGCAACACATTTATTTCTCCAGCGAATGAATGAGCAGTTGCTACTCATATTGTAAGTTTCTGAAGGCAGCGTGGGAAACTGATATGAGTCCGCAGAAATGATATGCCAGTAGGGGCATCCACCATACATCCTTGGATAGTTGTCATCTGCTGCAAGGATAATGTCTGCTGCAAAGGGCCTAGGTCAGATTAGTAGTTGGTTAATCTGTGATGTCCCCTTCCTAGTCAACGCAGCTGGATTTGTGGTTAGCCTATCATTCTGATCCTCGTAGGCTGACAGTTGTGTGTAGAGGATCCTTTGAGGCAGTTACCCGGTGTTCAGGAGCATCATTCTTTCAGTTGATTCAGGTTGGGCCTTCGCAGAATCGTTTAGAGAGGTTTTTCTGATACTTACTATTTTTAGTAAGTCAGGCAGGCAGAAGCTGCTATTTTGGGCAGGGCACCTGGTTCAGCTGATTAGCTCAGAGTCGACCCAGTTCATCAGTTTGTTGGTCAGATGGAAAAATAATGGAGCATTTAATGATTATTAAATAATTAATATTTTGACTTTATATTATAAAGTCACTTTATTAATATATTTAAATATTAATGATAATGGCGTATTATAAAGTAATTTTAATACTTTATAATAAAGTGAAATAATTAATATAATGAATAAGTATTTATTCATTAATGATGGGGGCGCCAATTATTTAATATTTTTCCCTAAGTTCGTAAAGGCGAATTTAATCATTTATTTAAATGATTATTAAAAAGAGGCTTGGATCGAATTTTTCAAGAAGGGTTATATATTCATTGCCAAGACAAATCGAACTCATGTGTTATGATTATTCAATTTGTTTTATTTTGCTCTGAGCATTGAAGTTTGCAAAACCTAGGGTTTCAGCAGACAGTTGATTTTGGAGAACGTTCCCTCTTCAAGATCTAGCATACTGAGACTGTGAAATACCAGTTGAAGCTTGTCGTACTTGGTGACTTCACACAGAAGTTGCAGTTGAACTTACTGGATCTATTTCAGGAAGGGTTTACAAAGTTTCTTCATCAGTTGATTGGGGCGACCTATCAAAGGTTGTTTCACAGAGATCTGGCACCTTATTCATTGAGGCCGTACTATATTTAATGTTGCTGCTGGTATAGGCCGTACTACTGCTGGAAGGCCGTACTTTTCATTTGCAAGTGAAACGCCTTGCCTTTTTGTCTCCTGTGGTTTCCAGTGTGGGCGCTTTGCTATCTGGAGTATTTGGCATTGTTTCTGGAGGAGGAGATCATTGTTTTATGCTAGCCGTACATGCCCTTCTTCATTCCTGGCGGCTGCAATAACCAGGTTTTTCATATTAAATATTATTGCCTTTTAGTTCGAAAGTTGAAGCATCATAGTTGTAATCATCCTAAATGATCAATAAATGACCTGGCATCGATATTTGATATATGTTCTGTAGTTTTCAAGCATTTCGTATTTTATATTATTTTCCAGTCATTTCCTTGCAAAATCGCACCTTCTCTTATTTGCTCAAAAATCACAAAAAAATACAAAGGAAAGAAAAACAAACAAAAAACGCATTTTCACTCAGAGGGTTTGGGTTGAGAGACACCTGGTCTCTTACATAATCTTCTATTGATGAATACTTGGTAATGTATGTGCTTCAGTGCAGCACCTTTAATAAATGTTAGCTTCTGCTCTGGTTAGATCATTGCTTCAGCAAATTAAATATAAGCATATTTATCTTGACCAATTGAATTGTAATAGTGATTTAGTGATTTGAATTGAATGTAAGTGGCGGCATTTCTAAGTCATTAAATGTCTGGTATAATCACATTTTAGCAGCAGCACTATGTACTCCATATTTGCAATGCAAATTGTACCTATGAGTAAACTGCATGTTATCGGTTTGACAAATTGTTTAAATTGTCAAACTAAACTAATCGCAAAAATTCACAAAAGACCGAGGTCAGGACTTTGCAGACACCCTAATGAGGGTCAGCCTCAGACAAAATTAATATATTTAATTTATTTCTTGAATCCCAAAGTGGTGCCAATATAGAGGTTGGCCAGCAACATGAAGACAATGTTTTCTTCACTTCATATTCTTGTTTTGTTTGACATATTCAATCAAGAAACTATTTAGTTTGTTTTCATTTCCAATGTAGTCGTCATTTCAAGGAGGGGAGTCGACCATATGAAAACTATTTTATGGCCTTCGGCTTTAGGTAATTTCCTTCAACTTTTGACATCAATGAAAACATGCAACAATCTCTTCGTTCTTCCTTTGACACCAATGACAACAATCTTGCTACCATACGCCTTTGACATCAATGACAATATTTCCAACCGACTCAAACTCATCACAGACTCAATAAGTTGATCATTGGCTAGGACTCAACAAAAAACTTCAGTACATATCCAACAATTCTAGTAAAGCACAATATATAAATATTTTACAAAAAAGCATGATATATTAAAAACAATTGGACCAGAATGGCCAAATTCAGCCAAACTTGGCCAAAGTTGTCAAGTCTAGCAAAACAAGCCAAGAGGGCTCTATTACGATCTAACCAGATCAAGAGGCCTCTCTTCATTACAACACCAATATATAATCTTCACAAAAAATGGCTTACAAGGTACAACCCATGTGGGATAAACCCCCACACATCATATGAACTCATTACACTATTACAACTTGATATGATGCATGTTTAACTAAATAACACAATGCAATATTAACTAAATAACTAAACTATGATTAATACAGTGCTGATAATAATAAGGAGGTTAGGAAATAAGGGTCCTAACAGCCTCATTTTGACCCGCTTGAATTCAAAACCACAAGACAAAGGGATCAAAACACTAGAGCAATAAAATGACAAAAGAAGGTCTTCATAAGCCCGGAGCCATACTTTGGAAAAAGAAATATTCATAAGTAGATAACAGCAACTCTAAACTGGAATGGAAAAACTAAAATTCTCTGTTAGAAAAGCACATGGGAATATCTTACCTTGTTAACTGAAGCTTTTGTTTGAAAAAACTATAATTATTAGAATGCTCATAATAATAAGAAGGCTAGGACAAGGGTCCTAACAGCCTTATTTTGACCCACTTGAACTCAAAACCAGGAAACAACAGGATCAAAACACCAAAGCAATAAAAAGACAAAGTAAAGTCTCCATATGCCTAGAGCCATTCTTCTGGAAAATAAGCTCTGAAATGGAATGGAAAAACAAAAAACTGTCCATCAGGAAAGCACATGGGAATATCTTACCTTGTTAAATGAAGCCTTTGTTTGAAAATTACCTAGATTGACACTTCATATCCACTCCTTTTATCTCACAGTTCCTCACGCCTTGTGTTTCTTCACATGTTGTCGGTGAATGAACCAATAAGTCTGCAAGGGATGAATATTAGCAAATCCTCACTCATAAGGAAGCGATGCTATCAATGTCCCATCACTGAATCATACAAAAAGAGTGGAAATAATAAGTCTTGATAAAATTTTATCTTAAACCAAGCAACCCCTCTCAAGGATAAATGATGTTATCAACTACATTTCCATTAATCTTTTCTCCCTTGAATTTTCAATAAGATATAGGTGGGTAGTGATCAAGACTATCCTGTTGACAGGTGACTACAAGCACGGGAACTCATCTTTTGGGGATGGAAGCAGATGTTTCTCTGTGGTATTGTCAGAAGTTTACCTATTGACTCTGCAGTTTTCAGCCAATCTGATATCCTATTCCCTTCTCCTTTTACACAGGACAATGTAAATTTAGGGATAGAGTCTGCAATCAAGAGGGATCTCTATACTATTGTGGCAAGCTTTCCATGCCTTGTATTTCTCACTGCATTGATAAGGGTCATTGAATCTCAAAACAATACTTTAGCAATTTCCAAACCTTTAAGCGATGCTAGGATCTTCAATTGATTATTAGTGCCTTTACCTATATAGACTGAATGTAAGAATTAATTGCCTTTGGGAATCTCCAAAAATTCCTCCTGCTTCACCTGGTTTGCCCTTGGTAGCAACATCAAAACTCAACGTAACACAGCCATCAAAGTAGCCTAAAGAGAACCTTATCCATACAATCTTAGACTTTTGTTGCAAATTCACATTAATAACTTTAGCACCCTTAAAGTTACATTTCACCTTGTCTCCAAGTGCCCCTATGACATATAGGAATGGCACTTAGGACCATACATTGCCATAAGTTCAACCCCTACATCAAGGCAACTCTGTCGCCAATACAAGGCATCTACCCATGACATTAGAACATGGATCTGCATTGTGGAACTTACCATTTCTTACAAAAAAAAATTGGCACATTCAACCCAATAGGAAATTTAGTGTTAAATCTGTTGGAATTGGAGCTTGCCATAATCATTTGAAGCCAATACAACCCTTAACTGACCCATCATGACCTCTAAAATAGGAATTTTCATGGCTCTTCCCCACAGATCAAGAACATAACAAAAAAAGAAAATATATTCAACATTGCTACACTCATCATCAAAAGTCAAATCAAAGTAGGGTAATTCCAATAATCATGTAAATTTATATGTTATTGTTTATGATTCGTAGGTATTTATCATTTTGATCGCATAAAGTTTATTTCTTCTATAATCATCAATTACCAGCCATTTTCTCTCTAATTGCTGCTGTTAGCATTATCACAGGAAACAATTGGTGGACAATCAGACCTCAAGCATGCTTAAGTAGATAATTTTGAATATCAAAAGAAAAAGATAACATTAGGAAGATCAATTCTGTAAAATATAACAATCCAAAATGAAGAGAAAAGCATAAAGATTTTAGGAGCAAAATAAAGAGATACAGAAGGGCATAGTAGAGTCTAACTGCAGTCTATAGAATTCCAAAAATAAGACCATAAAATGACAGAAGTGAGCAGCATTCAATGCAATTGGAATATGTATTCAACATCAAAGGAATGTTAAGCAGGCACCAACTTGCACCCTTTAACAGAAGATAAAATAAGCCCTCAGCTTCTTGATGAAGCCTCGGGCAGCCCTGTTGCTCATGATGCAATCTGTCAGTTCTTCTTTTGTCTCTCACAATTTGCTGCTTAACATAAACAGACTACCTATTGTGTAATTTGGTATATCATGTTTAAAGTAGTTGTTCTCTAGAAGTTTTAGATGTTTATTAAAGGAGTGCTTTATGCAAAATAAGCATAGCAGCTCTGTACATATAAATTTGAGTAAAGTTGACCACCTCCATAATAGTTTGTAATAATATAATTTAGATTCCATTTAAAAGGGACTGACAATACTTTAATAGTACAAACCCAAAACTATTAAAAAACCCAATTGATTGGCAACATAACGTAGTTGCATGAATAACTTTTATTCAAAGTTCCTACAACTCGGAAGAAATCTTAGTTATGAACTGAATAGATAACTGTTTACTGTTGATACATTGATTTCCTCAATACAAAAACTGTCATTTGAAGATCCTATGTTCTTAAATTTATATTCCCAAAAAAATTTCCCCAAGAATATAGTGTCGTACTGTGTACATGAAATGAACAGTATTTCTGTATATAAATTCAATGCCTAGAGAGAAAAAAAATCTTAGCTGTAAACTGCATAGATAACTGTTTACCATTGAATTATTGATTCCCTAACACAAAAACTATCATATTAAGATCTCCAAGTTTTAAAATTTATATTCCTAGTGATTTTCCCTCCAGAATATAGTGTCTTCTACATGAAATGAACAGTATTTCTGAAAATAAATTCAGTGCTTAAAGAAAACAAAATAATAATTTAAAAAATAAAGGTAGGTGTAATGAGTAAACTAACAGAAGACAGACTTATTCAATCTGGAGAAATGGCAACATGAAAGTCCATAACACAAAATCTATATTATGCTGCCAAAATGCATAAAGCAAGATGCAACTACATGTAAGTCCAACAAGTTGAGATATTGACAAAGACCTGAATAATGCCTTTGACACGCCACACACCATGCTTATTAACAACAATTCGCGAATCATCAGGATGAAGAGCTTTCAACTCCTGTCTGACCTCCTCAACGCTGGCATTATGGTCCCTGGTAAGCTGCTCAGCTGTTATCTTCTTATTAGACCTTCCCAAACTTCCCATAACAGCCCGAGAATCCCCAACATTGGCAATAAATAGCTTTTCACCCCATATGACACCAACTAAGCAACATGATCCAACTGCAGCAATCAATGGTTTTGTTTTCCATGATCTAGTCACATGTGCAAGAAATCCTTCTTCAGTTGCACTAAAAGACCTCCTAAGAACTTCATCTGACATGCGCCCCTCCTCCCGTGCAAACCCTATAAGATCAATGAAAAGAAATTAATCACACAACTACACTAAGAGTTGAAATCACAATGTAAGCTTGAAATGTTCAGTCCAATTTTAAAAATGATAGAACACAACAAACATACATACAAATAAAAATGTTAAAATTCTTGAAGTTGAAACTAGAATGCACCAGTAATAGTAAGTCATTTAAAACCTTATAGGAATTTGTGTTTTCCTTTAGTTAATAATATTTATGTCTGTCCAGAGTCTAAGTGTAACATTAGCTATAAAGGGGATCTAAATTATTATAGTGGCATACTTTGGGTGGAAGTGGCTTTATGCAAAGACCTATGGAGACCGCATCTTGGCCAAGTGCAGCAGCTGTGATATGCTTTGCAAGTTTCTTAGCATAAGTTCACATCCATAACTCATTAGGAAAGATCTCTCTCTTCTATTATTGCTTGGACACATTTTTCAGTAACACTGCTGTTCTGATTCTTGCTTCCCTTTCTGTTTGCAATCAGATCTTTCATGTAAATTTTAATTGAAAACCATTTCCTTTAGGAAACCACTGAATAATTAAATTTACATTTCTTGGGTTCAAATTCAAATTTTCTGACTTAGATTTTACAACAGTTATATCAAGTTTTGGTTTGGTTCCTACCAATAATAGGATAGTAAGTTTCTTATCTAAGTGTGCTTACATCAACAATAGCTTCATTCTTAGATACTCACAAAAAGAAGAATGGATGAAAAAATCAATGGTTTAGCCGGTTCAACTATACCATCACCGGCAGAGTGAATTCTAAACCCAGCATTCTATAGGGAAGCATCCTTGGGGAAATTCAGATTGTGGAGTGGTAGGACAGTGGGACAAAACGTCCCTACAAAACAAAAAAATCAGAGGCCTCCAGGATGTCCCTGACCTTTGAAACGTCCTTGGGGTATTCCCTGCTCTGTCCCCTGCAGTTGGGAGGCATCCCCTGCATGTTGGGACATCTCTTAACCATCTCAGGGATGTCTGCATATACCCAATAGCAGAGACATGTATTTATTAAAAAAGCACTGAAAAGTCATAACTTCAAAAAAATGCTTAAAACCCTAAAATTTGGGCCCACCCTCCCCTTACCCTAATACCAACCCCCATAGAACTGCAAATTGCTAATATAATTTTGCCAAAAAAGAAAGGAGAAAGAAGAGAGAATGAGGAAGAACGAGGAGGGATTTGCAGCCAAGGGTGGGCATCTACCATCACATTAACATTCTTTGAAAGGTACTTATACTTTTTATTCTCCTTTGCATTTTTTAACAACTTAAATGTAATTTCTACATATTTGAAATTGGAATCAATGAACAACAAAATATCAACATGTAAAAAAAAATCAGTTTTATTATTTCATTTTAATTTTGTTATGTTTTTCCAAATTTCCACTTTCAATGTGCTAAGGACCATAGTTTTTATATTTTGAGTTTCAAAAATAGCTAATGCAATATGAGTTTCATCAATGGCCCTCAAACCGAAAAATTAATAGTGAGTGTTTCTGTAAATTACTAATTTATCGCCCATAACAACTACTGGCTGAATTTGGGAATGGCTATTCTAAAAAAAGATTCCATTGCAACAGTTTGTGATAATGCATATAAACAATAGTTCACATACTTAGACTTGGAAGACCAAAAATTTCTGATTCAACAAAACTCAGCAACTTTACTGAAATTTCTTTAAAAACACAAATTTTAAGCAAAATACAAATACAAAATGTATCAAAACAGTCTATAAATCATTGGAGAATTGTGTTCTATTAGATTTGAATACAAATAGAGTACGAAATTGCATTATCATGCGAATACAATAGCTAGCTGATAACTATTATGAATTTGTGATGACTGTCTTTGAAAATCATCATCATAAATTGAATATAAAGGCAAGCTACAAATTACAAGATGTTACAATTCCTCTTCCCCATCCTAGTGAAAAGTTGGGAAGAGGGTCTAGTCATCATACTCAGTTGTGGCTGCTCCTCTACTTGGAAGGCGTCATGCCAATGACTCCACCCTGCTGCTAGATGGCAGTAACTCCTCCTCTAGCCCATATTCGACATCATCTACAATGATGTCCCCCAATCCAAACTCTCCTACTTTTATTGCATCTATCATTCAGAATTAGTCCTCACATGGATGAATGTTACTGTGCATGCTATATTATTACTTGTGTGTAGGTAAATAATATGTGGAGAGAATAATGTAACTGATAAATAATCACATTAGATTAGTAATGTTGTTAGTTATTACTTAGGAGAACAGTTATATAAGAAATCCTATATATATGTAATTCATATCACTATAATGAATGTAGAAGTTGATTGATTGATTCTGTAATGTTCCCAAAACTTTGATAAAGTGATTTAATTAATTTAATTAATTTAAGTTGTCCAAAAATAAAGTGGAAATAATAAAATATTAAAAAGGTCACTTTATTAAATAAGTTTCTTCTAGAAGCTGGAGTTAGTTGCAAGTTGGCTTCTTCTAGAAGATTCCTTGGAGCCTTTAAAAGGAGTTCACGGCAAAGCATTTGGACATCCATTGTTGAGTTGATATTTCTTATGCTTTATGCAAAGACTTGAATCTTTGATTCAGCTAAATCTCTAAGGTCAAAAACCTTCAGTAGATTGGAAAAGGGTTGGATGAAAACCTAGCTCTTTTCGAGAGTGAATTCGCAACGGACTTCACATTGGGCTTTGATATTTTGAAAACCAAGTAAATATATTATTCCATCTCTGTCAATTTTTGGAGGGCAATACACACAGAAAAACACAAACCAAGATTGCCAGATCGGCGGTCAGAACCTGTCGTGGGGTTGAAGATCTATGATAATACGAATTTGACGAAAAGACAAAAGAGAGTTATCGGCTTGGGAATTAAGAAATAGTCAGCGCCAAATTTTCAAAAGGAAACCGAGCCATATCAAAGGGTCAAGTCTTGCCTAGTAGCCTGCTTCATAATTGCTGATATTTAAGAGGCCAATAGTATATCTGGAGAAATTGAGCCACATTCAGCCGCCTATCATATGTAAAGAGTCGGCAACAATTATCATTGTATTGGAGACGCCATATAGTAATTGAGGGAAATCATGGATAAAGAAAAGACAAGAGGATATCATCGCTCAAACTGGAAAGGTGATTATTCTTGAAGGGCCCGATAGACAAGCAAGAAGCTCTCAAGAACATACAAAAATCATGGGTTTGGATAGTCAACACATGAGTCGCTGTTGCCAAAGACAAAGTTATTAAGAAATCATGGCACTTAGTTATTAGCGCATCCTTTGGTATTGAGCACGGGATAATTGACGTGTGAACAATGGAAGCGACTTAGAATATGAAGGTGTCAATACTATTTCTGAAGGAGTCATAAATCGCATATTATATGTGATGATTGCCCATGGTCAACAGCATTGAAGTACGAGGATATCGAGCTCAGAAGGAAGGGTTGTGAGGCTGGAAGACTGAGCTTGGCAACGCTTCATCCATTTTCAGCTACCACATCCTTTGCATGAAGATGTCCAGGTCTGAGTACAACTAAACTGTGTTTCCTTTAATACATATATATATTCCTTGCAGAGGATTAAGTCTAAGCATCACTATTGTGAATTTCTGGGTTGTAATGTCCTGTCGATGTCTTAGTAGAGCACTGTGCATTGTAATGGTTATTCCTGATTTATTGATATAATTCTGCACTGTTCACTAGTATTCTGTCAGTATAAGTGTTCAGATTTATCATATGACTGTTGTCACACATTGGTTGTAATCTCTGAGGTTTGTCCTGAATTAATACAAGTCTGAAAGTATTTCTGGATAGTCTAAGTGAATAAACAGTCAATGACTATGCTCAAAAGGAATGTCATAACTGTTGTTCAACTATCTCAAACATTGAGTCTTAATTTGCCAGTCCTCTATGTACAGATGTCCATTATTATGCAAGTACCCTGTGTTCTTTCAATTAATATATGACTATATAATGGCAGCCATTTACTTAATCTCCCTGACGTGTATGCAAAGGACTATGGCTCTATTTCTGAGTATGGAGTGTTGAATGTCTTATTATTACAATTGGAAAATGCAAGTTAATGATCAGTCTGTATGGACAATTTGATTCTGGAAATCTAATTTCTCTTATGCAATACAAACATTCTTAGTTTGATAAAGTGGACACCTATCAAATTAAAGCAATCGGAAAAAAACTCAATCTATCCTGGAAAAGGATACTTCAGTGGTATCAGAGCTAGTAATCTTGCCAGCTTGTTGGGGTTTTAGTATTGCATGTCAGTTTGGAGGATACCCAAATGGTTGCATGTTATGTTTTGATCAGTTTGTTTTGATTCTATGCACTCTAGAGAGGTAGGATCACACAAATATTTCACCAGAAGTAGATTAGGACAGCAGGAAGAAGGGGCTGGTATTATCCCAGTTGAAGTAGAGATGGGTGAAAGAAGAGGTGAAAGCCCACCAAGGGATTTGAATAATCAGCTTGATAATTTCTTGACCAGCTTTGCTCAACAGCAACAGCAAATGCCACAACAATTCCAAGATCATATGATTATAGCTATGGGTCAAATGAGAATGGATCATGCAAGATCAAGAAGATCAGGTAGTGATCATAGCAGAAGCGATGTTGGACAAGGAAATCAGGGTAGAGCAGCCTCTAATGCTGTTAGGACAGCAAGCACAAGGTCTAATCGGCCTCTACGTCCTACCCTTTGTGCCAAGGCAAACTGAGGAAGAAGCAATTCCAGAGGTGGAGGAAGAGACACATCACTAATGATGTTATGGTGGCCTACGATGAATACAGAGCTCTTCCACCTGAGGTGAGACAACTAATTAATCTAAATCAATTTATAAACCAACGGAAAGATAAAGCCAAATTCAGATTGGAAAGGCAAGACAAAGGACTCAGAAGACAAACTAGTCAAGGCACTCAACCCAAGGAATACAAGGAAGCATTGAATAAGGTTCCTTTACCAACATTCAATGGAAGCGGGAAAATAAGTGATAGATCATGGGTGCATAAACTTGACACATTCTTGTCCTTGAAACCTATGGAGTAAGATAAAGGCTATACAATTTGCTACGATGCACCTGGAGGGTGTAGCATATGACTGGTGGCACCATTACCGACGTTCAATGGAAGCGGGAAAATAAGTGTCAAATCATGGGTGCATAAACTTGACACATTCTTGTCCTTGAAACCGATGGAGGAAGATAAGGCTATACAATTTGCTACGATGCATCTAGAGGGTGTAGCATATGACTGGTGGCACCATGGGTTGGTATCACAAGATCGTGCCTTGATACGTGTTGTGACCTTTTCACACATCGCCCCATTCAAAATGGGGACCCCCTAATTTTGGCTCCATTCTGGTCTTTTGGCTTTGGTTTTGTCTCTCTCTCTCTCTTTCTGTCTCTTTCTGCTGTCCGCTTTCCGGGGATGTGCCCGTCTATGAGCTTAAACGTGAAAATTTTGGCCAAGTCCATAGAATTAGGGTTTGTATTTCTCTAGTCAATCTGAAGTCCAATGAAGTGAATAAATTGAAATTTGAGACTAACGTTGATGTCAGCATGCTTCCAACAAGTTTCCACTGAAAGTTTTATCAAATTCCGACAACTTACTATTTTTAGTAAGTGTGCAATTCAGGGCATTCTTTCAGCATTTTTGAAGTTTCGATCATTACACTGCATCCAAAACACATCAAACTGCTCGTCTGCAAATTTTGAGCCAGAACGGACAACTATCTATTTTTAACAAGTTCAGCTTCCAGAGCAAATTTTAGGGTTTATATGCAGAATTCTTCAATGCATGTCAGGAGATTCTTTCTGGGTTTTCTGAAACCTACACGATGGTATAACATGCAAAATGAGATGATCACTTTCAGAGTTCAGTCTTCAGAGGCGATTTTTAGGGTTTGCATGTTGAGATTTTCTTTGCATGTCTGCATATTCCTTGTGGGTTTTTCGAAACCTTCGCAGTGGTATAACATGCAAACCAGGATCAGAACTTTTTTAGGAGCCGTCTTCGGAGGCTATTTTTAGGGTTTGCATGTCGGAGTTTTCAGCGCATGTCGGGTGATTCTTTATGGGTTTTTCAAGAGCTTCGCAATGATGTGACATGCAAAGCGAAATGATCAGTTTTCAAAGACTTACTATTTTTAGCAGGTCCATTCCGGCAGCTGCCCAGCGCATCAGAACCACAAACAAGGCGAAGTGCAACAGAAACGAGGTCAAACGGAGGTCATTTGATATACATGCAAGTCAAATTAGGGTTTCCAGCTTCGGGACCCAAAATGAGGGGTAAAATGTCAAAATTTTCGAAAACCGGTGTATCCCACTGCGATCAGCATCTTTCAAGCTATCCACCAGTAAAATTTGAAGGCAATCAAAGCACTTACTATTTATAGTAAGGCGTTCCAGAAACTGGCTAAAAATAGTAAACCAGCAGCAGGCGCCAATGTGAATAGGCAAGTCATCCGATGAGGAGCACGTCATTCAAATTTCAAGTCAAAAGGAGTTGTGGAGGTCTCAGAAACAGGCAGTTGCCATAAATAGTAAACCACCTTCAAAAATGTGCTATTTTAGCAGGTCAACTCAAGATGGCAGTGTGAACAGGCTAAGTATGTCATGAGGATCCTGTGGTTAAAATTTCAAATCAATCTAAGCTTCAGAGATGTGAAAATCAGAAGACTTATTATATATAGCAAGGCATGGACAAGCTGGCAAAAGCAGGTGTGAAGAAAATTCTAAGTCAGAAGGTTCGTCCTTCACCACATGTGAAATGCGCCCACCTCACAGGAAGAAGCTAGATGGATTTTCTAGGACAAAGAGTCTTATCTTGCAAGCTACCTCAAATGCGCCCTCATCAAGTTGGCAGTTGACAAAAAAATGCTAAGTGTTGAAGCTCATCCTTCACCACCCCTCAGATGCGCCCTCTGCAAGGAGGAGTTGCTAAAAGTTTCTAAGTGATGGACTTAAATCCACCTGCCACCCCTAAATGTGCCTTCCTCAAAATCAAGATGCTAAAAATTTCTAAGTGTTGGTGTTTATCCTTTACCCCATGTGATATGCGCCCATCCTTCTGCCCATATGAAATGCGCCCATACATGCTAAGAAGGGGACGAAGTGTTGACTTTCTTCATCAACCTTTGAATGCGCCCATGCAAGCTAAGAAAAGACAAAAGAATCTAAGGCGTCCTCCATAACATATGAAATGCGCCATGCAAAGGAATCTAGGACGTCCAAGATGAAAGTAAAAATGGAGGAAATTTATCAAGGCGTCTATGTTGAACAAAGTGAAGCTGGTTGGTGAATATTGCTAAGGCGTTGAAATAAAAAAAAATATCCTCCTCAAGGTGCTAAATGTGCCCAAGGTGCATACTAGAATAAAATTGGAAAAGGTGGCAAAAGGCGTTGAAATAAATTAAGTCCTCTTCAATAGGCTATATGCGCCATGAGGAAGATAAATGAAAACATGCTAGGCGTTGGAGTTCATTCTTCGATGATGCCTATGTGCGCCCAAGCTAGTAATAAGGTGGTGGAATCTTTTGCCTATGTGTTAATATTTAAATTTCACTTCCTTAGAAATACGCCTAGACTTGAAGGAGTGATGAAATTTTCTGAGGCATGAATGAATTTGCGAGAAGAAGCCAGAGGATGCCAGCTTCGCAAAGATGATGAGAATGTTCAAGTCAAAACAAGAAAATACGCCCAAGGATGAAGAATTGGATTAAATTTGATGAGAAAATATTTTCCTAAGGTTTAAAATTCAAAAAATTAAATGTAACCCTTCGTTGTAGACCCATGAATTCAACACGTTCTGAAGGGAATTTTCTTCTGGGTATTGAAGATCTTCGACAAAGAATGGATTTTAAAGTCCTCTGCGCTTCGCCAAGACTTTCAAGATGGAGAATTTGATCGACACTCGAAATAATGAATTTTCCTAGGGGAAATTTAAATTTTTCTAAGGCAAAATGAATAAAATGTGTTTTCAAAGGATAAAATGCCTTAGACGATGAATTCGAAATGGATTGCCTAGATGAATTTGATCGAATTCTCTGTGAGATGAATCTTCCAGAGTCAAAGATGAATAAAACTAAATGTCAAAGCTTCAGCTGATGAATTAAATTTCTTAAAAGAATAAATTTGAAGTGATTTTTTTCAAAATGAATTTAAATGCTAAGTACGCCAGTCAAGATGAATCTTCTGGAATTCTAGAAGGTCAAGATTCCAGATGCCAAGTGACAAGTGTTGAAATTGCCAGAAGAGGGAAATTCGAATTCCTGCTGTGAAGTAGTGGAGATTTAATGAACTGGCTAAAGATAGCTTCTTCTAGAATTCGACTTAGCTATATGAGCTGAACTTTGTTTCTTTTTTCTCCATCAGTTGAAGAAGTTCGATTCTAGCTCTAAAGTTGAGATTGCAGAGGAAAGTTTGTGGCTGAGTTGAGTGTTGAGGAAGTTCGAATTGAAGTTTGAAGCTGAACTTTAAAAAGTGTGAAATTTGAAGAAGTCTGAAGTTGCTGAAAGCAAAGTTGGCTGATTTTCTAAGTTGTGAAGTTGCTGAAGCTTGTAGAAAACTTTCTAAGTGTTGAAAGTTCGAAATTGTTAGAGGAGAAGTTGAGGTTTGCAAATGAAATATGATGTTGCAACTTCTCGATTTTAGAAGTAGACTGACAACCCCTACATTTTATTTTATTTTTTTTATTTTAAATTGTTGATGGCTGTTTATTATTTTGCAGGATGGCTAAAGTAAGAGCAAATGGCAGAGATAGCAATGTTGCATCCAGGCGGGCTGTTATCAAGAAGCTGAGCAAGCCTTTCCTGCCGGAGTCGAAATTCACTTCGAAGTTGAGCAAGCTAGCTGATACGAATTTAGGATCTTTCAACATGGATGCCTTTAAAAGTCGAATGATGGGAGTTGGCAGTCATCGTCCTTCAATCACTTCGCACAATATTGTTCGAAGTGATTATTTGCAGCTGCTGGTTTTCCACCAGCTATTCAGTGTCCAGAGTTGATGATGGAGTGTGCTAACTACTACGATTTGATCATAGGTCCATTGTTTCACCTGATGGTAGATTGTTCGCCAACCTCACACCTACAGCTATCGAGAAGCATTCGGAATCCCATCGCATGAGAAGATGGTTTACAAGACGAGAACGTGTAAGCGAATGTATGCTTCAACGTTCGAGAGATGTGCAGAGATGATCAACTCTCGCTGGATGAACAAGCCTAAGCCCTCTCGACGAAGTTACCGAAGCAGATTATATCAGATGATTTGAAGCAGGAGTACTACGACTTGATCATGATGCTTAGCAGAGTTGGAGGCTACCCTCAAGCATTTATTTTTGAGCCATGGATGTTCTATTACATAAACCTCGTGTTGCAAGGAAAAGAGCGCATCAACTAGGCTGTGATGATTAGTGACAATTTACATGAGCAGCTCCAAAGTTTGAGAGGGATAAAAACATTTTACATGGGCTCCTACCTTGTTTACATGTTGGCTCGAGTGACAAAGTACAGAGGAATATCCTACAAGGAGCCAATTGGTTGCGGCTCTCATCAGTTTAGAATTCATGAGGCTTGTCCGTAGTTGCACCTGACAAGCACCTCCCATTACAAGCGGGTCAATGATGCCTTTACCATGCATATAACGAGATCACTTCAGCAGCGGACTCATCATAGGATCTCGAGGGAAGCTCAGGAGTTGATAGAAAGGTATGGGTGCTGGTTTGTTCAGTTTCTGAAATTTTCTTACATCAGGCTGCAAGGTTTTTCTTCGTACCCATATAGATTGCCTAAGTACCCAACCAATAGAATCTTGATGTTAGAGATATCTAGGCAACTTGTTGCCTATGATAAGATTCAAAAAAGAAAGAAGGGAGGAATTGACTTCCCGATTGTCATGGGTAATTCAGATGAAGTGTGTCCTTCACTCCAGGCAGCCAGAGAAGCTGAAAATGAGCTTCAGTTCTTTCATTTTTCTTATCACACCAATAGACAGCATTATGACCCACACAACAATATCAGATGGATACTGTTAGAAGAGTTCAAGCATAAGGCGAATATTGAGGATTACTGGGCCAGTGCATCAGATGAGGCTGAAGTCAGGAGAAGAATGTTTTCGAGGCTACCATTGGGTATGATCAGGGAGTGTGAAATTATTCCAGTACCAGACCAGGTGGATGAGGACATGAATGTTCTCCATCCAGATTATGAGGCAGTAAGAGACACGCCACTTCCACTCCCAGATTGGCCGGAGCCAAAGATAGCTGATTTGGACACGCTCTGTATTCCAGTCATGACCTTCACCAGAGCATGGGTTGAGAGGCATGTGAGCAGATTGAAGAGTAGGTCAATTCCTTTGACTTACAACTTGATGGGAAATCATAGGACGCCCACTACAAGCAGGAAGAAACAGATTACTCGAGGTCCAGAATCTCAAAGGAAGGAGCCAGTTCAGCCGGAGCCTCCGAGAGTTGTGATTGAGTCGCCTAGGCCATTGGAGACACGTTCTCCAAGTATACAGGAGGTTTCTCTATTTGCTGATCAGATAAATGCATTGAATCAGGAGCAGGAGGTACATGAAGAAAATCAGCCACCACGGAGAGAATCAGTTGGCCAAAGTGTTAATGTGCCCACTAGAGATGATCAGCAGGAGAAAGATGGGGAAACTGCTACCGACACACACTTCCAGCATGAGCTTGAGGCGGCTCTAGAGGATGATGCAATTTCAGGAGATACTCAGCCATTAGAGGCCGATGAGCCTTGCCAGAATGAAATTGAAGTAGAACAAGTCCGTGAGGAGGAAGCTAGAGAGGAGCAGTCGTTTGATGTACAGCAGGTTGTACCTGATTGGCTTAAAGATAGAATGAGAAGGATCCCCAGTGAAGAGGCTGATCCAGCAGTGGAGATGGAGGAATTTTTGAGTAGGATCAGCGCTCCTCCACCCAAGAAGAGAGCTAGAAAAATTTTGAAGATCTCAACAGATGAGGATGGCTCTTGCACCCTTCACGTAGTTGTGTCGAGGGTTGATTGTGATCGAGATGAAGCAGTGCCAGAAAATTATGTGATCACAACCATGGAGTTAGGTCGCCCCACCGGTGCACAGATCATTGAGGAGTGTGATAACTCCTATTAGGCACTTGAGGACAGATTGCTCAGAACTGAAGGAAAGTATAAGAAATTGAAGAAGGAGCATAAGATGTTGATAGGATACATGCAGCATTTGTCTCGTCCTTGTGGGCAGGAGATTCCGGCACTTGAGCTTCCAGCAGAGTTATCTAGAGAATTTGTTAATGGCCTAGAAGATTTGAGGAAGATGGCACAGGAGGCAGACAAATGGGTTACAGGTGTTCGTGCCGAGACAGAAAAGTTCATGGAAGATCTTGCTCATGCTTACCAGCAAGCTTCTGGCATTATGGCACGAATGGAGGCAGTTGATCAGGTCTGGGGTGATGCTTCTGTCTATCAGAGCAAAGTTATTCAGCGTTTGGAAGCGTTGATGCATACTCCTTTGCGGATGCTGATTAATGGAGGAGTTATTCAAGAGGGTGATCGGTACAATTTTGCTGGATGGTACTCTTCAGTAGTCACAAGACGTGGGTTCTTTGATGCAGCACAGGCGGATTCAGCCAGAGTCAGCAAAGCTATGATGAACATTGTTGATGAAGTCTTGAACACCTTGGAGGCAATCTTTGCTAGATGGCTGAATTCTGATGAGGTGATACTAATGGATTGAGGAGTAGGCTGCTGCCTTTCTTTTCGGAGGTGAAGACTTTTGTGCAAGATGACTTTGAAAACATTTCAACTTTCTCCAGCCTGATTCAGAATACACAGGATGCTCTAGTCGCTTGGAGAAAATCTTGCATACGGCATGGACAGTCAGTCACAGTGTTGGAATTTCAGCTTGATCATATTCCACCGATCTCAGTTCAGGAGGTTGAGGCTGTGCTCGCCAGGTTCATTGATTTTGCAGCCAAGGAAAAGGAGAATGGAAATGCACTTCTGGATGATGACCTTCTAGAAGATTGATTATGGGCATTAATTGCCTTTACTATTTTGGGAGTGAGTGGGAATCTTTGATTCATTTATTGTACCACTCCCCATTCTGACAGTTTTTAGGGTTAGGGCTGAGGTGGCTTAATCTAAGCCATTCATTTGATTGTAATCTAGGTCGTCCATTGGACTAGGCTATCTATAAAAGGGGCATCCCCCCTCATTTGTAATTCATTAGAATTAGAAGTAGAAATTGGATCAAACTAGAGCAGAGAGATTGATAGTATAGTTGTGTAGCTTAGCATAGTATAGTTTCGAGGAGAAGGAAAGTTTTCCTTTGAAAACTTTTGTAAGAGATTGTTGTGAAAAACTTTCATAATAAAAGGTCTTTCTTTGATGGTGAAATTCGTCTTTGTTATGAATAGCTAGCGAGGTTTCTTCATCCCTTCTACTTCAAGTAGTGTAAAGTAGCTTTAAGTAGCATAGTTTTCATTTCATGCAAGTAGATGTTAGCTGTCGATTTGTGGTGTTAATCGAGGCAACTTCGTTTTAGTCCATACCACTAGCAACTTGCTGACGGCAAGTTTGCCTTGTGTGGTCAACTGGAGCATTTTATAAGCCTAACTTCAGTTATAATTCACGCCTTGGTATGCGTCGTCTTGACGGTGTCTTGATGTTGATTTGTAACTTGAAAATTTCTCGCTATCCCCTTGAAGATTGCACCAACTTTGTGTAAGCTGCCCAACGTGAGGTGGAGCAGAGTTTGGTTGAAGTTTGTCGAAATTGATCTCGCATCCCGTCTTTAGATAGAACATATATTTTCTTATCCCTATACTCATTTACATTCCGCACATTTCTAGTTAGTTTTAGGAAAATTCACACCTCAACGCCAAATCATTCGCACAAAATTCCCTTCCACTCATTAACCGGTTGTCAACTGCAAACCTTTTGAACAATTGTGTAAGTCCCCTCGTAAAAACAGCATATCACAACGAACCTACTGAGGGTATTCCAAAGCATTTCGGAACCTTGGAGTTGAACGTGCGATCTTTCTTGCAATCTTAGCGCACGGAATTCTTTGATCAAGAGAGAATGGAGTAGCCTTCGGATTACTTTGTTCTGCTGATTGGTGCAGTCACAAAAATCACATCAACAATACGTTCATAAGAGGAGTTTGTCAATAAACTGATAGAACGTTTTGACAGGAAGGATGTTGAGGTCTATTACAGGGATTTGGCTCAGCTGAAGTAGGTTGGACATGTTGAGGCCTACATCAATGAGTTCCAAAAAAGAGCAGTCATGGTTCCTAATATGACTGAGAGGCGAGTCATTATGTTGTTTCTCAAGGGTCTGAATGACAAATTGAAGGGTTTAGTGAAGGCTCATAAGCCTAGTACGCTACATGACACCATTGGCCTAACCCTTGATTTGGAGACTACACCTCCCTTCCAGCCTTAGAGAAAGACCTTCAATGAATTTCAGTCAAAACAAAAAGGGTTTAAATCAGCAAAAGAACACCCCACCGAAACCTGAATAGGAGATATAGCTCATGGTACTATTGTGGCACTATCAGGAGTTCCTAAGTATCATCCTTTTCGAGTAAGAGGAGTTGTTAAGGGACAGTGGGTCACTTGTTTGATTGACAGTGGAGCTACTCACAACTTCATCGCCGAGGATTGGTTGTGAGGAAGGGATTGCAAGCTGAGGAATTTCCAAGTTTTAGAGTTATGATGGCTGACGGATTTAAAATGAGTTGCACTAAGAAGGTTACTCAGTTGAGTGTGCAATTGAATGATTATGTGGTTACTGATGATTTTTATGCGGTTGGGATTGGTGAATCTGATATTGTTTTGGGTATTCAATGGCTACAGTCACTGGGGAGATATATACAGGATTTCCAACGGATGGAGCTAGAGTTCACGACAAATGGGAAGAAGATTGTATTGAGAGCTTTAGCAAATGGTGCTCCAAATGTAGTGACAGCAAAGAGGGTGGAAGCTCATTTTATGGATGATAAGGTAAATGATTCTATATGTTGCATGACATTTTCACTTCCAATTGTGAGTCATCATCCTTATGAGGATTTGGAGAGCATGATAATCAAAGTAGCGCAGCAGTCTTCTGTGAAGACTAAGGTATGTGATGGTGAGTTTGCTGACATGTTGAGAATTATTGCACTACTATCTAGGAGAGATAAGGAGATGTTTTTTGTAGATATCTTGCAGTGTAGTATTTTAGAAAATAGAGTTTGCAGATTTCTGAGATTGATATAGGATCCTGGAAGTTGGTGTTGGGTATGCAGGTATCGATTGCTTGGGACAAGCAATCTCCAGGAATGGAGGACTGTAATGTCGCCAAAATTTTGATTAAGTGATTTAATTAATTTAATTGATTTAAGTTGTCCAAAAATTTATATTATTTCAAAAGGATGATTTTAATTAATTATTTTCATTAAAATAAAGTGGAAATAATAAAATATTAAAAAGGTCACTTTATTAAATAAGTTTCTTCTAGAAGTTGGAGTTAGTTGCAAGTTGGCTTCTTCTAGAAGATTCCTTGGAGCCTTTAAAAGGAGTTGAGGGCAAAGCATTTGGACATCCATTGTTGAGTTGATATTTCTTATGTTTTATGCAAAGGGTTGAATCTTTGATTCGGTTAAATCTTTAAGGACGAAAACCTTCAGTAGATTGGAAAAGGGTTGGACGAAAACCTAGCTCTTTTCGAGAGTGGATTCGCAACGGAGTTCACATTGGGCTTTGATATTTTGAAAACCAAGTAAATATATTATTCTATCTCTGTCAATTTTTGGAGAGGCAATACAGACAGAAAAAGACAAACCAGGATTGCCAGATTGGCAGTCAGAACCTGCCGTGAGGTTGAAGATCGATGATAATACGAATTTGAAGAAAAGACAAAAGAGAGTTATCAGCTTGGGAATTAAGAAATAGTCAGCGCCAAATTTTCAAAAGGAAACCGAGCCATATCAGAGTCAGGTCCTGCCTGGTAAACTACTTCATAATTGCTGATATTTAAGAGGCCGATAGTATATCTAGAGAAATCAAGCCACATTCAGCCGCCCATCATATGTAAAGAGTCAGCAACAATTATCATTGTATTAGAGACACCATATAGTAATTGAGGGAAATCGTGGATAAAGAAAAGACAAGAGGATATCATCGCTCAGACTGGAAAGGTAATTATCCTTGAAGGGCCCGATAGACAAGCAAGAAGCTCTCAAGAACAGACAAAAATCGTGGGTTTGGATGGTCAACACATAAGTCACCGTTGTCAGAGACAAAGTTATTAAGAAATCATGTTACTTAGTTCTTAGCACATCCTTTGGTATTGAGCATGGGATAATTGACATGTGAACAATGGAAGCGAGTTAGAATATGAAGGTGCAGATAATATTTCTGAAGGAGTCATAAATCGCATATTATATGTGATGATCGCCCATGGTCAATAGCATTGAAGTAGGAGGATATCGAGCTCAGAAGGAAGGGTCGTGAGGCTGGAAGACTGAGCTTGGCAGCACTTCATCCATTTTCAGCTACTGCATCCTTTGCATGAAGATGTCCAGGTCTGAGTACAATTAAACTGTGTTTCCTTTAATACATATATATATTCTTTGCAGAGCATTAAGTCTGAGCATCACTATTGTGAATTTCTGGGTTGTAATGTCCTGTCGATGTCTTAGTCAACCACTGTGCATTGTAATGGTTATTCCTGATTTATTGATATAATTCTGCACTGTTCACTAGTATTCTGTCAGTCATAATAAGTGTTCAGAATTATCATATGACTGCTGTCACGCATTGGTTGTAATCTTTGAGGCCTGTCCTGAATTAATATCAGTCTGAAAGTATTTCTAGATAGTCTTAAGTGAATAAACAGTCAATGACTATGCTCAAGAAGGAATGTCATAACTGCTGTTCAACTATCTCAAACACTAAGTCTTAATTTGCCAGTCCTCTATGTACAGATGTCCATTATTATGCAAGTACCCTGTGTTGGGTTCAGTTAATATATGACTATATAATGGCAGCCATTTACTTACCATTCTTCATGCTCAGAACACCATTTTAATTCATTATTATCTCCCTGACGTGTATGCAAAGGACTATGGCTCTATTTCTGAGTATGGAGTGTTGAATGTCTTATTGTTACAATTGGAAAATGCAAGTTAATGATCAGTCTGTATGGACAATTTGATTCTGGAAATCTGATTCCGGAAATCTAATTTCTCTTATGCAATACAAACATTCTTAGTTTGATAAAGTGGACACCTATCAAATTAAAGCAATCGGAAAAAAACTCAATCTATCCTGGAAAGGGATACTTCAGATTCCTATGTTGAAGCCTTTGGCTCTACTTTATATCATGTTTCTAGTATGGCATCAAAGCAAGTTTCTTGAGAGATCCTCTCTATTCACCCTCCATTCAATTGTTGCTTGCTAAAATGGCACAAACAACAGCTAAGCAGTGCAGACCACATGCAACAACCATTGAATTGTCCATCCATTGTTCTTGCATTTTACCAACAATTTTGCAATGCGAACTGTAGACACCTAAAATATTCCCTAGTCATCTATCACTTAACCCTAATCGACAAATTTCATCACCTAGACCTACTTCCCATCACCTAGTCCTAATCAACCAATTCCATCACCTAGGACAAGTCCCCCTTTACCTAAAGTCCATCACTTAATTTTATAATCATATTATTTAATTAATCACCTATTCCATCTCATAATAAACAAACAAATAATTCCCATATTCCACCTATTTTCCATCTCACATGTAGCTAAAATAATTAAACAAAATTATTATTTAATTAAGCCTATATTCGCTCAGCACATTCCAAGAATAAAGAGCACCTAAGAACACTTGTCCTTATGGTCCCATTATTCTCTCAACTCATTCCAAGAATAAAGGGCACCTAAGAACACTTGCCCTTATCCTCCCCTTATTCTCTCAACACAACCCAAAGTTATAGCCTTCTTAGGTGCACATGTCCCATATTTCCCTCATGCTCACAACTACTTACTAAATTTGGTGAGTTCATCCTAGCCATTCACAATCTAACCACCTTCATCTCCACCCTCCATCTTCTCCTTGATCCGAGGGAATTACTCTCAAGCATTCTCCACCCTTGATCTCATAATCACATCTAGACCATCCGTTCCTCCTTCCAAAAGTCAATAAATTCAGGCACTCTATCCTTCATTTCTATTGTATTATCACTTATGCTAGGTGTATGTTGTCAAATTGATAATCTTCAAGAAAGGAGCACCCACATCCCAAAGTCACTGGAGTAAATCAAATCACAATGGAGGTTATGGTAACATTTCCAATTGATTTTAATGTTATTGTCATGTTTTGATCTCTTTTGTGAGCTCTTTCTAGAGGTATTGCCTGTTTTGAAATAGGAACTTGCGTTCTTGTTCGTTTTTGTTTGAGTTTCAACAACCAATGGTTTGTCCATCCACTGTTCTTACACTTTATCAACAACTTTGCAATGCAAACCATGTGCAAACTTTTTGACATTCATCATCCACTAGCATTCTCTTCTCTTCTTAACCATGTTCACTCTTTCCGTAGTCTACATTTCATTTTATTCACAATTTTTTTTCATACACAAAATCAAGAAAATTAAAAAAAGGAGGCATTTGAGTTTTTGTTTGTAGGCATTTTCTTGCCCTAGATTATTATTATCGGTTAGAAGAGAGTGTGAAGGTGTTGATTCATTCTAGCAAACTTGGAGTGTACAGTTACATCCCTTCATTTTTCCTTTATCATGCATTGAAAAAAATTGAAGCCATTCACACATTTGCTTGGTGATTCTAGCTTTGTGGCCTCAAGTTAGAAAAAGAGATTGCATTCATTGTTGTCACTTGCACTCATCTCCTACCACAAGAGAATTATTTTTCATAGTTGTTATCCATAGTGTGTAGTTATTTGTTTGAAGGTATGCACAAATCTATAGAGGCAACGAAAAGATTTGAAGGACCCATAAGCCACAAAGAACAATAGACCATAGACTTCTATGGTGCCATTTAAAGTAAAAAAGAAATTTACTCAGATTAGAGGCTAACAATAAAAAAAATTATGTTTGGACTTGTAAATACAATTGTGTTGCTCAAGCGTTCTATCACAACACTTCATTGTGGAAGTTAATACATTGGAATGCTTGGCATATTGGCTTCTTCATTGGAAGATGTACTTATCGTGTTTGTGGCTATCGTTAAACATTCTCTATCTAGATCAATTCCACTACATATAAGACTACCATTGTTGGAAAAGAGCAAAGGTTTATGAAATTTGAAGATTGCAAAATATATTGTGGTTTGATCATTGTGATGAATCAATGATTTTGTTCTCAATAGAAAAGAAGAGTTCATTTATTCATAAATTCAGTACAAAAATGGACCAACCATAGATCGCGTGCATGATAGTTGCTTATGGACATTGCCCTACTCTATAATGGGGTTTAGGCAAGCCGTCTAGGCAAACTATGATGAGTTTGTTATCCATGTCTAGTTAGCCACACTCAACTTGTGAAAGAAAATTGAGATGATCTTATGGAGTTGTGGGGCACTCAAACTCTTGCAATAAAGACAATCACCACTGCCATTGTTTTTTAGATGATATTGTACATCCTTGAGTTTAATCAATATATGTCTAGATCACAATGGGGGCATGCAACACTTAACAAAAAGGATTGTCATTAAAAAACTTGTAAGTAGTCATGCTTGGCAGAGAATTAGGATTTGTTGTTGAAAAATGCTCGCTGGAACAAGACATTGGCAGACCATTTCTTCTTTCAACCATTTGGTACACACATGCCTAGTTAATTAATTTGAACATAGTTACAGTTTTCATTTTTTAATTGTTGGCCAAACATGTTTAAAGAGATCGTAATATTTAGGAAGCGTGACCTTCTTAAGTTGATGTATTGTATTAGTTTTTAACATTGTCTTTTTGTAATTGGAGAGATAACTGTACTTTGCAGCACTAAGGGTGTTCTTGCATATCAATTGGAGAACGTTTTGAAAAAGGGGGAAATTAATAATTTCCAAAATATTTGTACAATGGCAAGGCACTTAATTTATTGGATTTATTATTCATGGAAACTAACATCCAAGGTTAATTTACCAAATGCATCATCAGTAGAACCGACATCCAAGGAGATTTCAAGATTTTCCATGGGGGATGGAGCAAATATGAAACAAGTGAACCTCAATAGTAGAAGATGGAGGCAACAACCGACCAAGCCAACTATCAATGCAACCCCAACATAAAGTTTCTCACCACATGTTAAAACTAAGGGGAATAATGTTGGGAATTAGTCCTTACATGGGTGAATGTTAGTATGTGTTGTACATTATTGTTTGTGTGTAGGTAAATAATATGAGAAGAGAACAATGTAAGTGATAAATAATAAAATTAGATTAGTAAGTTGCTAGTTATTAGTTGCAGTAATGACTATACGAGAAATTCTATATATGTGTAATTAATGTTATTGTAATTAATGTAGAAGATGACTTGATTGATTCCTATGTTTGAGGCTCTACCTTATATCATGTAATTAATATTGACACCCTGCATAGCTTGTCAAAATCAACAATGGCATCCTCTATGAATATAGGGGTCTCCTCATAGTCTAACCATTGTAGGGATCAATATCATCCAAGTCTAGAAGCTCCTATGTAGATGTGTCCACCTTTCTTGTGCAAAGATTGAGGTTGTATTGCACAAAAAATAGGTCATTGAGGCATTGTTGAGTCAACATGATGCACTTCTTTGTGTGAATGGACTAAAACAAACTCCAATTGTACTCACCTCCAAAAGCATTACAAGGTTGGACAAAATTAGAAGGGCTAGCTTTTGAAAATTGGGGTATTTCCACCCCAACCTTCCCACCAAGAACCTACAAATAAGATATTCAAAAGTTTGTAAGAAGCAATATTAATAATTGTCTTTTGTAACTTGTAAAATATAAGTAAAGACTCCAAATTTTGTTACCTATTGTCTAGATGGATCTCCCTCAAAATAGCTAATGCCAAAGAAAGAAGCCTCTTGCTAGCTTGCTTGTAATTATGCAACACTGAAATAATAAGGTCCCTCACATCAACCTCAACGTCATCCTCTCCATGCATGTTGAGAGGTCCTCTATAATCCCCCATTACGAAATATGAAGCCATCAAAGGAGGAAAACTTTAGGTTGAGCTAGTACCTTGCTACAGAAATGGTTGGTGGAGTCAATTGTTCCACCTCTAATCAATGATCTCCCCAATGGGATCAAATTTGTCTCTATCCCCCTTTTCATAGTTTAGCATGGCCTCATAAATGTATCCCACCAGGTTTTGATCCCCATCCACCAAACACAAAACCCTCACCAAAGGCACCAATACCTACAAGTACAAACAAATTAAAGTTACAATCTTACAATGAAAGTAAAAACATCTCAAATTTGAAAATAAAGAGTTCAATTTCAAATTTCAAATGAAATTTGAAGTTACTGTGATGATCTCTACAACTCTCTTTGTAAAGACATCAAAATTTGTTTTTGTGGTCCTCTCTCCATCAACCTTATTTGAATATGTTGAGTCTAGCCATGCTTGACTCACAAATATTTGCTTTGACAATGTCAACAGACTAGTAATGCTTTACAACATTAAGAACTTAGTTGCATAGCTTCTAACACCTAATCGCACAAGCTCTTTCCCCTTTGTGTGATCTCTCATTAAGCTAACAACCCAAGGGTGATTATAAAAATATTTTGTTATGTTCCTTGCATCTTCAAAACAACCAATGACACCCAATCAATTTTGCCTATGTCCTCCAAAAAAAGGTCGAAGTAATGTGTTGTGCACAGGGTCCAAAAGAATGATAGATGCATATCCTGAAGCAATTTCACAACTACTACATATGTTGTTGCATTATTACTAAGGATTTGCACTACATTCTTTATGCCCAGCTTTAGACAACCTCCTCCAGCATTTGGCTCAAAGCCATCTTGCCACTTCAAGCCACCAAAAAAGTAATGGGGATGTTGATCATTCCATCCATACACCCATATGAAAGAATTGTGCCTCTAAAAATTCACCATTGCCTCTTTTGTTCATCCAAAATTAAATATGCATCTACAACATTTTACAGCAACTTCCCACTAAGTCTCTTGGAGAGGGCACCTTGTATCCTTTCCCTACAACTATCAATGTTGTCACCAAATTCTGCACATATGAGCTCTTCACTATATTGAAGGAAATTTTGTTGTAAACACAAAATTCACACATGCCTTATTTGCTCCCTAGTGCACCTACTTTTTCCACCCTATACCTTGCAATGAAGATTGTGCTTCAAGTACATTTCTAGGTAACAAAACATCCTATGATTGGGCTTTGCTCGAACTGGATGAGGTGGATGAGCCTCGTACACATGAACCACAACTAAAGCCCACAATGTCTGCCATATTTACCTCTAAATCTGCTACCATGTCAAGATTAATGGTTGGCACTATGGCTGCTTGTGCCCTCACCCTCTCTAGTTTATTCTCATCCAACAATGCAAGGACTAACTACATCTCTCATTTTTCCTCTTTTGTATTTTCAAATGACTTAGCATCATAGCAAGGAATGTATGCAATATGGTCCTTGAGGTGGTTAATGCATCCATTAAGCTTCTTCAAGCAAAAAGTGCAAATCACACTCCCTGATAATAGTCTAATTGCAACATATTTCCAAGTGAGATCATATCTTCTAAGGAGGCAATTTCCTCAAACACAACATATTTAAATACAAAAAAAATAGCATAAAAAAAACTTAGTTTCATCATATCTAACCAACAACATGTTCAAATATATAAAAAAATACGTTTTAAAAAAAACTAATTTGGAAAGCCTAACTTCCTCAAGTCTACTCTTCAAATCCATTCTAATTCAGTCAAGGATGCGAAAAAGTTGTGCGAGGAAGATGTGTGAATCTGGTGGTTCCAAAAGAATTATTTTCAACATCTTTTTAGCATACTTTTTGTGTTTTTTTCTACATCCACCTATGAATCCCCTATCTAGCTAGTTTTGGCATCAGACCCAATAGTATTCCCATGAGTTCAATGCCAAAACTTACCAAAAAACTTGTCTCCAAATGCCCCACAATTTAACATGCCAAATAATTGCCAACCAAAAACCCACGAGCATTTAGCAACTCATCTAATACTTGATAAGTTTGTAAACTATGCATGAAATAAACAAGCCAACTTATTTACTGGGGAAATAAGCATTGGAAATGCAATATTTGCAAGGATAATCGAAACAGCAACATTACTAAGTATATGCATATTGGGTACCGTTTGCACTTTCCACATGGAGAGGTTAGTATTTGTCATTCGATTATACTTTGAGCAAAGGACTAAAATATTGAGATTCTTTAGTGGTAAGCTTCTTGTACAATCTGATAGTGGCCCTTCATATAAGATTTCCAAGCATTTTTCTATGAATCCTTCTTGAACTACTAGGGTTCCCATTTTTGAACAAGGTGTGATGAAACCCAAGGGAAAAGGAAAGGCTACAAACTCAACTTCAAACCCAATTACATATGTGCTTAACATGCAAATACAAGATTATGCAAATGATTCCACTGACAAATTCTATTTTAATAATGGTATTTCATTTCATGTTGTTGAATCTCCTAACTACAAGGAGGCATTCGCCAAAACATGCAAAGTAGGTTTATCTTAAGTGCGTCACAACAACAGCAAATTAAGAAGCACCATTTTGGATAAAAATCATTAAAAAGCTAACTTGTTGATAGAGGCAATAAAGGCTACATGGGTGATACCAAGGTGCTCTATTATCAAAAAAAAGTGGACTGACACTAGGCACCACAACTCAGTGTGTAATTGAAGGGAGAAAAGAAAATTAGTCAAAACTACCTATAGGGACATTTACTAGACCCCTTGTGTGGATGCAACAAAAAATGAGGTTAAATACCTTGGAAAAATTAAAAGGATCAAACAAAAAGTGATATGTGTTGGTGAGGTGTAGATATCCGTATGCAACCATCACACCTCATTGGCATTGATTCAATCACTTTCAAGGAAGGAGCTCCTCAAGCCAATTAAAAATAGAGTTACATCCTATTTCATTTTATTGGAAAGGATGCTTGTGTTGTAGGAGCTCTTACAATTTATATTCATAACACAAGAGTGGATTGAGAAAGGTTCCAAATTAGGAAAAGGGAAAAGGATGAAGGATGTTGTAGTTAGATATTATTTTGGGCATAAGTGATGTACATAATAACCTCTTATCCCCTATGCTTCTCATCATCAAATATGGAGACTATAAAATTTCCATCCTATAAAACCCCTTGTGGCCATTCCATCATGATCATATTCCATCACAATCATATTCAAAGCATCATTCAACATCAGTGGGGGAAGTTTAACACCCATTTACACATTGCTGCATATATATGAATCATAAATAGTTTGTGGAGAAGCCTAGGATAGCCATTCCTATTGATGATGAAAATGTGAGCATGAAATTCATAATGTCCCTCAAGAAAATGTATTGAGGATAGGATGATGTAACAATTAGTTATTCAGCAGTTGTGGGAGAAGTCATGATGTGATTGCAATATGTATATTGCTTGATTGATTTATATGCACATTGGTTAATTTTATGTTGTGCTTCGGCTATTATGATTGTGAGGATATGCTTGATGTTTGAATTGATTGTGTGTGTATAGGCTAAACACCCATGGTAGTTAATTTCAGAGATGAGTTCATGGTTTTGTTTGATCTTGTGATCCATCTTGCTCTAGTAAGGGTAAAAGGCATGTGATGTGTTAAACTAGCAAGCTACCTTTCTAACTGACTTGTGATTCAAGAACCTCTTTGTGAGCAACAAGGAGTATTCATTCACTGTCTATTTCAATTTATTCTCTGTATGCTTTTTGGTTTTTATAGTGCAAAAATAATTTAATAGCATTATGGAATGATGAAATGCTCTTAGAAATAAAAAGGGGTGTTTGGTTTTAAATAGTGATATTTCATGCATTGGAAAAAGTCATTATTTTATTTTATTTGTAAAAAGTTAAGTCAAGTTATTAGGTTCTTTTAGATATTTTGTTAAAAAGGTAATAGGCGACTTCCTTAGCAAGTTAAAAAGTTCTTTTTTTGGATATTTGTGGGAAAAAATAGATTCTAACCCTTTTTAATAATAAGCTAGTTGCAATGCAAGAAAAGTAAAGAAAAAGGTTCTCTTTGTTTTTTACTTTTAAGTCATAGGGCTTGAATTTAAACTAAAGAAAAATTATTCTTTTGGATTCATTATTCCTCCTCCATAATGTGAGTCAAGAGCAAAAGAGAGTGTTTTGCATTTTTGAAAACCCTAGAAGTCGTCATCATGAAAAAGCTTGGGTGGGAGGAGTTGCCATTCTTGCTTGCTTGGACTGCTTATTGGGAGTATACAAATCCCCAACACGTTGGTTTCATTGTGCAAACAAAGGTAATTTCCTTGTGATTTTGTGATAGACTAGGGCAAGGAATGATTGCTGCATTTTTCTTGTGCGGACATTTGAAAGATTTTCTGCACTTTGTATGCATTTTTGGGTATGCAAAAATAAGTATTTTGTATACATTTTTCTGTATGCAAAAAAAAATTTGATGTTTGCATTTCATGTATGCAAAGAGTATGAGTTTTGTGCATTTTGTGAGTGCAAAATAAGAGGGATGTTTGTATTCCTACTGTGGGTGCAAAAGAAACGGCTCTGTATGCATTTTGTGGATGCAAAATAAAATGGTTGGGTGAATGCATTTTGTGGGTGTAGAAAAATATGGTTGTCTGTATGCATTTTTTTGGTGCAAAAGAAAAGGTTTCTTTGTATGCATTTTGTGGGTGCAAAAGAAAAGCAACATTGTATGCATTTTGTGTGTGCAAGAAGAACGATTCCTTGCATGTGTTTTTTCAAGTATAATGAGGAGCTTGAAAGCAGCCACTAAAGATGTCCTTATGGTTTTGAGGAATAGTGCATGAAATAATAAGTATGTAAATGAGTACTTTTTTTTCCTCATTTAAAATGGTTGTGCTATTTAAAGGATTTTTGTTTTAAACAAATTTGTAATGTCCCCTTTTGGATATACTTAGATTTTTTCCCTAAAATCACCATTTCAAAGCTCATTAAATTACAATTTCCAATAAACTCCAATTTTAACCCTGCCATAATGTTAGCCAATAATTCATAAACAAATATTTGGCATTTATAAGGTAATTGTCAATACAGATTCAAACTTATTATCCACTCTAATAATCAACCATTGGGAAGATCGGAGCTGAAGCCACAATAGGATGCCTGGTGCATTTCTTCTTTCTAAGCCCAAGGGAGGATAGTCAACCCCCTTGGCCCACTAATGGCAGACACTTCAATCATCCATTATGGGTGGTCTATTTAGCATGAAATCTCATAACTGCTATCCCTCTTCTACTTCCGTCTCTTCTCCCCCCAATTGATTGTAGAGGAATAAGTAAAATGGGAGTTTAATCATAATAGGGATTGGATGGGAAACATGATAGGTCTGCCTGAAGCTATCCCAACTAAGCCCAAGAGCAGATAGGCAACCCCCTTGGGCCACAAATGGCAGACACTGCAATCATCCATTATGGGTGGTCTACTTAGAGGATAAACTTGTATCCTAAGTCACAAGATTCGCCGAATTTCAACCATGAAATTCAAATTTTGGCAAACTTCAAACTTTTGTATAAAATTCGTTAAAATTCATTGGGATTCGTAAGGAAAAATTTGGATATGTTCAGAAAGCATTTTTTAGGGTTTTTGGAAAGTGTTTCTTAGATTTTCAAGTTATTTTTCTTATAGAACACTGCACATTTGCAACAGAAGAAAACTATAAGGCGTGAAGGGCTTTTTTAAAAATTGCAGTGTTTTTAAATTTGTTCCATGTGAATCACGAGCATATTTCTGGAGCGTGAATTTTTTCAAGTTGAAGACAAAAAGGGCATGTTTCATAATTGCATTTTAGGTTTTTGAGGAATGGAAATTGAGCCGATGTTAAGAGCAAAGCACTTTCGGTCCGTCAGATTGCATTTACTATGTGACAGCTTCCATTTTCACTGGCAGTCATGCGACTCTTTCCATTCTCATACATTGGACTTGCAGCTCTTGTGTGCCTTTTCTTCTAGTTTTCATGAGTCATAACCTTGTTGATGGTTGTGCAACATCAAAGCAGGCCATGAATTTTATTTTAGGTTTTCTTTTTCTGTAATTTACTTCTTTCTTAGGTTTCCTTTTTTTCTATAAAAGTTTATCAAATATTTAAATTTTTTAATAATATATGTTTATAATGTCAAATATATAATTATATTATTATTTATATTAAATTGTTATTAAAAATTTAACATTTATCTGTTATTTTATTTTTTTCAAGGTTTTTTATTTTTTATTTTTATTTTTTATTTTTAATATTAAGGTTTTAAAGTTTTGTTTTTAATTTAATCTTTTGCTTTTTCAAATAAATTTAATTTATTTATATTTTATATTTTAAATCATGTCCATTTGTTATTTAATTTTGTTTTTAATTCATAATGTTAAAATTTAATGTTTTAAAATAAATAAATTAAACTTTATTATAATATATTTATTATTTAATACATAATTTAATTTATTTATTATTATATATTAATAATATTTAAAATTTAGATTATATTTTTAAACATATTTATTATTTATTTTGCTTTGTATTTAGTTTTATTAATATATTTAAACATATTAGTATATTAATATTTTTTTATTATTTTAAGTTTACTAATATTTAAAAAAAATCAAAATTATATAAGACGAATTTAATCCGAATTTTTTATTTTTCGAATTTTTTCCTTGTCGAACTTCATCCGAATTTCAATGTTGTCGAACTCAAATTCAAATTCGAACCTTGTGACTTAACTTGTATCTGCATTTCCTATCCATGCTGCCTTATCCAATTCCATGGAGATTAAATAACATATCATCATCCACAATATACATTATAGTGCATAGACAATGCTTTGCTAAAATATAAACTGCTATATTTTAAGATGCAAATATATTAACGGTTGCTGACTTCTGCCCTTGTCTGCTGAGTGCAGACAATTATGTTTGATCTGCTCCAATGGCCTTGTTGTCTGATCTGTTCTTAACATTCAGAAGATATTGTTAGTGTAAATCAAACGAATAAGAATCTATTATCCCTATTCAAATTTTGAAGTGAGTGTGATTGTTGTCCATGTACTCCCCTCCTAGTCTACCAAGGTGGACCTTAGGAATCCATGTGGTTGGACGGTAAACAAATCACCATTGGTTGTGGTTTGAGCCAAAGAGAAGCAACTAGAGAAGATTGGTGAACCTCCTGCTCTTACTTTTTGTTTATGCATTCAATTTAAACAAGCATGTAAATTCGAACACGTGTTACTTGAGTTTGTAAACAATATTGAAAAGTATCCACCCATGCATTAATTGGATGTGAATATAAAGTTGTAACTTTATTTATAAAATAATCTTTGGCTGAAAATGTATATAGAAATGGAAATTTGCATGCATGTATACAGCATGCAATTTTACTGGAAAATGGAAGTCTGAAATTGTTAGTTTTTATATGATGGATATAATGTTATGTAATTCAGTGATGAACTCTGTTTGTCCAGAAAACATGTTTTCTAAGCTTATGGTTGTAGAACTGTTATGCACAATACAGATTTATCTTTTTGGTTGTTTCTTTTCTACTACAAATTTTGCTTCCATCCTCTATCTGTTGCTTTTTGTAGGAATCAAAAATGTTAAGATTTGAGTAAGTTATTGCTGTTTTAGTGCAAACTATAAATGTGCAATTACAACCACAAAATGATGACTTGAAGGAGCTCTTTACATTTTTAGCAAGGTTTTATCATGCTTTATTACTGTTTAGAGGACAGTAATGTTTGTATGCAGTCTTTTATGGTTTCAAGAATGTTTGGAGAAAACTACTCCTTCTTGTTACTGTTGATGTACATCATGCTTTATTACTGTTTAGAGGACAGTAATGTTTGGATGCAGTCTTCTATGGTTTAAAGAATGTTTGGAGAAAACTAGTCCTTCTCGTTACTGTTGATATGCAAGCTATGTAGAGTTGTTGCACAACTTGCCTCTCTTGCTATGTAAGATGTCATAAAAATTATTTTAGTGGTTATTTTTTCCATGACCAGTTACTGTGTAAGCTAGTTGTGCGGCTGCACAACCTTGGTCATCGTGCAACAATGTTAGCTGTTGCACAACCTTGTTAGTCAATGTGCAACATTGGTAGTTGTTGCGCAAAAGTATTAGTCAATGCAACATCATTAGTTGCAGCATATGCTTGTTAGTTGTTGTACATTCCTTTTAAGTTGTGCAAGTCCAAGCTGTTGGTACACAAGCCCTTGTGGTTGAGCAAGTCATTGTTCCATGTGAGTGGCTGTTGTATTCTTCATGATGTGCATGATAGGCGCCCTATCCTCAATAGGGGAGACCCTATCTTCCCTAGTGTTCCTCGTGGTGAGTGTCTCACAACAGATTTTAGTTTTTTGCAGTTATGTGCTTGGACCACCTTGAGTCGTGTGTCCCTCTGGTAGGTTGAGTTAGAGACAACTCTCAACCCATGCACAACTCCTGTTGGTTTGTCTATTTACGGTGAGTGTGTGGTATTAAGGTGCTTGCCACTCCTCCTTTGTAGAGATTGATGATGTCCCTCTCGTTGTGTATGTCACCTACACATCTCTTCCACATGTGTGTGTGTTCTTGTGCTAGTGTTTTCCTAGTGACAACAACAATAATGCATGTTTGTTACATTGCAACACCGATTGTGTTGTATTTTTAACACAAAAATCTGTTAGCCCATGTTTTGTACATTAATGTCCTAATGCTATAGTTGGTGCACCACATTCTTTCTCTTTTATTTGTGGAGTATATATTTTTGTTCAATATAGACCTTGACTGCACCATCTATCATCTAATGCACCATCCTGCAAGGAGCTAAAAATGACCAATTGTCCAACAAACTTAAACACGAGTATATTGTCAAGCAAAGAATTCAATGAGCAATCTCCTTTTACCAATAGCACTAAAACACAAAAGAATGCAAAGAAGGGGTTTGTTACTAGCTGAAATTAATTTTAATAAACATGATCATAGTCTGTGAATCTATAAAACTAAACCCACAAACTGATTTCAGAAACAAAAACTACAACCAACTGGACAAACTTTGGTTTCCCCCTTCATATAACATCCTCAATGCAGTTCGACTACTTGGTCAGCAAAAAGCTTGCATTTGTTCAATTTATTCAATAGTTAATCTTTCATATTAAACTGCATATTTACTTTGATGAGACCACAACCTTTGACCAACAGAGGTAATATTGGGCTATTGGTACACAGGCCTACTGAGTTTGTGACTACTCGTTTACCAAGCTGAAGAGCCACATACCTTGTAAGTACAAAATATACTGAAAACCCCATAATAAGGATTATTTCATATCTTCATGTGAGAGATCTAAACCTTAAAATATAAACAATTTATATGCCTGATAGATATGGTAAATAAGATCCTAAAAGGATGAAATTACAAACTATGAAGGTACATCACCATGCTCAGTGATGAAGAATAGAAAAAAGGATATCTTGAAATTAGAGCATTTAACTAACCACCACTGACCTTGTCACCAGCATAGCTTACACTGTAGCACCAAGAAGCCTTGCCATGGAAAGAGAAACCAAACAGAAATGGATACCATAGGCAGATTGAACCAGGTAATTTTATTAAAAATTAGACCATAACTATATTGCAAATGCATTATAAACCATAGTCCCTATCTGATAACTAATATTCATGGAAGTGCAATAGACTACCAGAAAAGCTAAAAAGAATCTACCGTTATATTCAATGATATTACAGGAGGGTAATTAATGCATTATCTGTTGTTCTTTGAAAATCAAAGCTTATTTGACAGCATACAGTTGATGAAGCTCAAAAAAGTGTCAAATACATCAAAAAAATTAATTTTCTATGATGCTTAGAATCGATATTGTGCATGAGATAAGACATAACTCCAGAGACACACCAGACTTCATGTCCAAAAAAGAATATAATACACTCTTCAGTTTATCCTATATGTACACCTGCTAATATTTTATATTAAGTGAAAAAAATACTATAATTATACAGACCAATATTGTGGAACGTGCTTCTATTTACATTTGAAAATGCGCCTTACCACTTTGAAGCTCAATGGTATTAAACATTTATTCCATAGAGAATGACACTAGAACTAATCTTCCATGCATAATACATGTCAATGCTATTACTTGACTACAAACTAATAAGAAATTGGACTATTAGTAATCCTTAGTTGCTAAAGATGGCATTAACAATTATATGACCACTACTAGAAACAGTGTTAAAAAATTTAATTGGAACAAAGGATATTTCATAGATTATTTTTTTTAAAAGACAAAAGCAACTGTCACATGAAAAGGGGTCAAGAACTCAGTAAGGTTGAGAAACATAAAAAATGAGCTATATATTGCATATTCACGTATCTAGTAAACTACCTAACAACCTGAAACTCAACCAAAATTCAGAATGACTTGCATGCCCTACCCAAAGCAAGAATTGATAAAAACCCTTATTCACTCTGTTCAATTTTGACAGGTATCACCAGTTGTGAATTTCAAACTTTCTCATGAACGAGAGTACGCAAACATAACCCAATGAAATAGCAAATTTAAATGTCATTGACACAGAATCCAAATACAAAAATTTCTAGGAGCAACAATATTTGAATTGAGTTAACCAGACCAAACAACAAACTGATGAAACAACTGTATAATTCACCTAGTTAGAGAAACACTTAAAACTCTTTTATCAATCCAATCTTCCAACTGATTTATAAACAACATGGTAATGACAGATAATATAGTACACAAACTTCATGACCAGCTACTATGACACAAATCATATAGTTTGATAAAAAAACTTCAATCACGATAAATTTTCCTCATTTGTAAACTGCTGTAAAATTGTAAAGAATAAGGCCTACCATATTTATGATCCAATATTCCAGTCAGCCTATTAACCGAAAAGGGCCTAGGAAATACAACCAGATGAGCAGCCACAAGTATATAACCAAAGTCCAACATGTTTAAGGTCACTGTAATAACAGGTCCCATGTCACCTGTTCTTCACAAATACTAAAAACTACATACTGTAGACTCAAGTTTTTACTTGATAGGACTGAATGAACCTTCCATAAAGAGTGAGGCAGGTGCCATAAGTGGAGGAGCATAGTGGTGTCAATTGGTTTATACACATTTTCAGTACAGAATAGAGGAAAATAAATAAATAACTGGATCTGATTTCTTGGAATAGTCAAAGACGTGATGATTTGTCACAACAAGGGAGAGCATATTAAAGGCGATGAGTCACTAATAATAATTCTTCTTAAAGGTGAATGAAAGAGTATAAATAGAAGGATTGACTTTGGAATGAAAATCAGAATGTTGATAGGCAAAATACAGGATAAAATTATTGGACATATACTCAAGAATTTAAACAAATGGTTTTAAAGCCAGCGAATGTGAAGATCAAACCCTCCCTAAAGAAAATCAAAGTGAAAAAGTACGGGAATAGCAAAAGCACGTATTATATCCATATAAAGTAACTTAGGAGAGCCTTGCTAGACTTTTACGATGTCTGAGATAACCCCAAGCAAAATTATTCAAGAAATCATGCTATTGCAAAATTTTACAAACCCAACTTTATAGTAAGACTTTAAAAAAGATGCAAACCCTAACAAAGAAACAGGAGATTGTGGATATGGGTGGATAATTCTTCCCTAAGCCCATCAAGGTTGACTTAAATTTTCTTTTATTTCATAGGAGATTTTGTATCAATATTTGGAATCACATTCCATAATCTAAGGTCACTAAATATACTCGTACAACACTGATTTTCTGCACTTTTCCAATTTTTTCCAATTAACCACAGAAAAACTGAAAACTTTGAAATCTATTATTTCTCCCAGTTTCAGCCTTTCTTCCAATCAAAGTATTTAGGAAAGAAATTTAAAGCATCTAAGATTTAGAAAAAATTAAAAGCAGCTGAGGCTTTCATAAAATAATTTAGAAAAACCACACACCAACAATTTATACAACCTACATTATTTTTAATCAGAACGATTGATTTTCATTCTATACTTCACAAAATTTGTAACAATATTGTATCTTTTTAATTTTTGAAAAGCATTAAAGCCAATGTCAAAAATAACATAATTTACTTTACGAATCATAGCAGATAAACTAGCACATCTATCTTAACAAAACTCTATCTGAAATAGATCAAGAGATATCCTTTTCAAGGCACCTATTCTACTTATATATGACAAATTATTTAAAAATAGGTGCCTTAACAAGAATATCTCTGAACATATTTTATTTAGATAATTTTTGTAAAGATAGATATGCTGTAAGAAAATATATAAATAAATAAATTATAGAAAAAATGAGGAGAGGCCGGGCAAGTAAATATGTTTATTAGTAATAAG